>JAJOZX010000537.1:145000-387500 GCA_023014485.1 Bathynomus jamesi
CGGTCTCGAGCTTGGTCTCACAGGAACAGGTCTCGGTCTCGGTCTCAGTCTCGGACTTGGTGGTCTCGACTACATCACTGGCACTTTGATTCGGTTAGGAATATTGATAAAGGTTCGCTTACAAACGTGAACACTCGCTTCAAAATGCAATTAATTATGTTAATTTTTGATTGCGTTCTGTGGTTGCGCTGTATTTTTGGTTTCTAATATATTTTCTTATTTAAAATGGCAACGAAAGTTTGGATTTAGTTTCAGTTGGAAACGATAAATTACTGGAATTACTATGATTTACAAACCATGCTGGGTTTCGTGTTGAGGGAGAGAGTTATCTCTCAGATGTAATTTATAAATTATGAGTTTTCTTCTTGTGAAATTTAGCGTTGCAGTTTGGAATTAATATATTAAATTAATTTTCGTATTAATATTTAAATTTTTGTTATTTAATGATTATGTTTGGGAACCTGTGTTAATTTTTAAACTTCATTTGGGTTTATTCGTGCAGCTGGAGCTTTAGATTGATTGCTGACCAGAAATGGAACATTTTTAGATTGCCAGTAACGTTTTTGTGGTATCTTTGTCCGCTTCCCACGAAGTGTAAGTTTGTTCATTGTTGTCGTGAGTTGATGACGTGAAGTTTTGGTTTTCATTTTTGTCTTTTGTATTTAAATGTATCGATGTAATTTCTGAAGGTAGTTTGGATAATGATTGGTACTTTTGCATTATCCTCCCAACACTAATTTTTTGTTATAATGGAAGGAAAATAAACTGAAATTACATCATTAGTTATAGGAATAAATATTCTTAACCTAACCTAACCTAACTTGAAGCCGGCTAACTACGGCTAACGCCTGCGGCGGGCTGTTTTTAACCTAACTTAACCTAACCAAACCTAACCTAACCTAACCTAATCCCAACACTAATTTTTTTTATAATGGAAGGAAAATAAAGTACCATAACCAAAACCAAACCAACATTATATAAAAAAATTAGTGTTGGGACGATAATGCAAAAGAACCTAATGATTTTTTTTTATATAAACTATAATAACGGTTACTATATATGGGCGCATTCATATTTATACCCTGTGCAGTATTGTTTGGTTGTGTTTGGCCAATGATATTTATTTATTTTTTTCCTCTTCCTCGATGTAACTACCGTAAGTGACCTTATAACTTTTTGTATTAGTTGTACAGGAATACACGAGTGAGGCAAAGTAGGTTAAATCAGATTAAATAGGATGAAACTACAAATAGGATTAATTTTTAAAACTAATTTTCGATGATTTTAATCATTAGTCCCTCTTTAATTTTAATTAAAAAAATAGTCTTTGTTTCCATGAAAATTGATGAACGCATGAGAATTATTCAACCATCTGCATATCAAAACTCTAATTTAACTTCAAAGGAAGACGATTGAGAGGTCAAACAGAAATGAAAGTCAAAAGATTTAATAAAAAAAGTTATAGGTCGTTCAAAAGCAACGATGGGTGAAATCTATTCATTTATTTTACTGTTTGTACAGTACAATATGATATTAAAAAAAACAGACATCAAATATCAACAATTTTTGTATGACTTTCATGTGTGTGTTAGTGTGTTTTGACAGATTTAAAGTTGCAGGTTTGTCACGTTGCAAGTTAGAGTAGAACAAAGTTGATATAATGGTAACTTTTACATCACCACTTATGTATACAGTGGCGCTCACAAGCATTCGTACAGAAAAATATTTCACTTATATTCGTCCTTATCTTTTGGTGGAAAATAATTAACAAATAGAAAAATTAGTTTAACTCCAACATACAGGGTGATTCATAAATGTGTTTCATCTTTGACATTCAAAAAGGAGCAATAAGTTTATTATGTGATGCCGATTTCCTTGATCACTCTAGTGCATTATTTAAAGAACTAAAACTACTAAAGCTCAATTATGTAATCAAACTGGCACATTTTATTTTTATTTACAAGTGTGAGAACAAAATCATTAACTTACAATGGGTAAATAGATAGTTTATAATTCATCAAAAAATTCACTCGTGTCAACCAGAAATAGATGAAAAACATGTTTACCTCAATTTAGATTATCTTCATCTCAAAAACTATCCATTTTCATTGCATTGAAACTATGGAATGATTTAAATGCTGACATAAAAAATAAAATATTGTGACCACCCACTCTCCACTCTCTCTCTCATCTCATCGTAAACTACCGCTAACCACCATTCCCTCACTTGTTCATACTCATTCATTTTTCCCCTTTAACTATCTCCCCTCTATCCTATTTTGCGACGTGCTTAGGCATGCCTCCATCACCCTGTATAATGTAAAACAAATAATTTTAGGAAAATAAAAAAAAGGTACAATGCAAAATTTTTCGTACATTTACTTACAAAATTATTCAATACTTTGTGTATCCAACTTTTGCTTGAATGACTTCAATAATTCGTTTTAGGTATTTTCCTACGAGGTTTCGACATCTATCAATAGAAATTTTAGCCCATTCCTCTAAAGAAAATTGTTGCAGTTCAATCAGATTTAAAGGGTTTCTCTTCCGGACAGTATTTTTCAAATCAAACCATAAATTCTCGCTTAAACTGAGATCTGGGCTTTGACTGGGACATTCAAGAAGCTTAAAATTCTTTTGTTGAAGCCATTTCATAGTGCTCTTACTTTTATCTTTTGGCTTATTATCTTTTTGCAGTACCCAGTTGCGACCCATTCCCAACTCCCGAACTGAAGGCAATACATTTTCTTTAAAATGTCCTGATATTTCTTGGAATTTAAGATTCCATTGATGATTACAAGCTTTCCTGGACCAGAAGCACTGAAGTATTCCCAAAGAGGCAAACTACCACCACCATGTTTAACCGTAGGAAGGAGTTTTTTTCCCTCGAATGCAGTATTTTATTTTCGCCAAACATACCGTTGCTCGTTCTTCCCGAATAGTTCGATTTTGGTTTCATCTATCCAGAGAACTTTCTTCTAGAATTGCAAGTCCATCATTTTGATGATCATTGGCGTATTTAAATGAGTTTCTTTGTGCGCTTTTCGAAGGAGAGGTTTTCTTCGTGCAACTCTTCCATGCAGACCATTCTTCTCAATGTACGACGTACAGTAGAGGGATGGACATCGAT
Source organism: Bathynomus jamesi (assembly GCA_023014485.1). Lineage (NCBI taxonomy): Eukaryota > Metazoa > Arthropoda > Malacostraca > Isopoda > Cirolanidae > Bathynomus > Bathynomus jamesi. The sequence continues at coordinate 148,131 of JAJOZX010000537.1, forward strand.
CTCAGACAATTTTAATGTTTGGTAAATATCACGTGTAGTGACTTGTTTATTTGCAACAGGCATCCTTTCAATCCGTCTCGGTGTGCGTTCTGAAAACTTGCAAGGTCGTTCACACTTTGACAGAGTTTTGATTGCTCCAAAGCCTTTCCATTTCTTTATAATTGCAGCAACTGTCGTAAATGAAATTCGAAGTTCTTCTATCTTTCTATAACTCTTTCCAGACTCGTGTGTGCGAGTAGTAATAACAGATCTCTTAAGATCTGTAGACAGCTCTTTACTATGATGACCTATTCTTTACTTATGGCTTGTACAGTTATCGTCTTCTATGAAAATTCAAAGAAAAAAATTGTAGAATTCAAAATTGCCAATAGTTTCTAATCAATAAATAACCAACTACTGATAAAAAATTTAATTCTTTAAGCGTAAGGTGGACACACACACACAAAGTATTAAATAATTTGGTAAATAAATGTACGAAAAGTTTTTCATTTTAACTTTTTTATTTTCCTCAAATTCTTTGATGTTTTACATTATATGTTGGAGTTGAACTGATTTTTTTATTTGTTAAATTTTTCGAAACGAACACTAAACTTTTCATAACTATTCTATGAATGGTACAAAAGAGAAGGACGAATATAACTGAAATATTCCTCTATACGAATACTTATAGGCGCCACTGTATAACGCTTAGAAATATCGAAAATAGGCATGCAAGTTATGGACGTACAATATATGTGTAACTCCATAAACTTAGGGAAAAAAAGCCATTAAAATGAATTATTAATAATCAATATTCCATTCTGACTAGACTTCCTGTAGCTCCCTCAACATTATATTCGATCGGAAATAGATAACTTCTCGAGTACCGCTCAAAGTTATTATTTTCTAATTCATTTTCAGTGTCATTAACGTAGTTGATGTTTCGAGGGTGTCATGAAAGAACAGAAATAACAGAAAATAATCTTCGTGATGGGCTACAAATTGTTTTTAAAAATTGCTTTTAACGTCCTCACCAAAATTTACTTTGGCCCACACAAAACGTTTTAAACAGGATGAAATACAATTAGTCAAGTAAATTACAAACGGAAAACCCATTTTAAATACGAATATTATATATATATAATATATATATATATAATATATATATATATGTTATGCTCTTCTGTATAACAGATCGTACTCTCGATGATGATTACCTGAAGACGTAAAGGCGTGTTCAGTAGAGTGCGATAATTAAGTGCTCGTTAGGGACAAGGGAACTCGTCGGCAGATATTGTACTTTACTTGAATTTACAGTGCTTTCAATGTTGAAATCAATTTAAGCAAATACTAAGTCGTTTGTGACGACTTTGAATTTATAAGGTCCTTAATTCTAGTTTTATAGACTAAGTTTCTCAGAGTCGATAAACACGGACTTCTTACCGCCGTCTAATTAAGATCAAGACCTCTTAATACCGTCTGAGTCCTGTGCGGATTACTTTCTCTGCTTTAATCCGGAGACTCGCGGCTAACTTGGCTTATTCGAATCTAATCTTAATGCTATACGGATTGGGCTTTCCTTCCCCTATTCGAAGATCGGTAAATAACCGTCGCGTGCCGGAATCTGAATCTTAGGGCGCTGAGCTCCTTCTTTTATATTAGAAGGAACGGAAATCCAGCCGCGTTACCCGCGCGAGGTGATTATGTCACTAACGTGAGTGGTTTGCGTCACTAACGTGAGACTTCTGTTTGGGCGAGAGTCCCGAGTGAACTCTGGAGGGGGGAGTACTGAATGAATAATGTAATTCTCAAAATAATCTAAACCCTTTGTGTTGCCAGGGTGCGGGTCTAGATTGTTATCAGAGTCTCCTTTTTCTTGACCGTCTTACATATAACGAAATATAGTATAACATATATATAAAAGCAAATTAATATGGACATCAAGACATCGAAAGAATATCATTTTCATAGCCACAATTTCATGCACTTAACCAATAACCCCCACACATGCTTGGTTACTTTTTTAAGGGAAGAATTACAGCCATGTACTATGTAGTACAATATAATGCCTAAATATTAATATAAAATACAAAGACACCGAATAGTAGGGAGAGTGTAACTCCCATGAATTACAAAAATATTTATTCTGCGGTACCTGTGATTAAGTCTATCTGTGGTTTCAATAGAATTAGTTTCCAGTATCACTAAAGAGAAGAAAAGAAAAACAAAGGTAAAATGAATTCGATTTTCCTTCCAGTTTCAGTTTTTATCTGAAAGTCTGAAAGTCCACGTTTTAGGAGACTCTTATTGTTATTGAATATGTATCAAAAACTGACTGTAGTTTGTGTAAGAACAAAGTTGCTCAATTTAAGAGAAAAAATTTAGAGAAATTTAGAGAAAAAATGTTACTCCATAAAGGAAGTGGTTAAAAATGTGAGATCACTAGTGGTTCCACGTTAATATTAGAAAGAAGATGGTTGCAAAGAAAATGGATTCTCATAGACGAGGGAAATGTGACAGAAATCCAGACATCTTCATGAGATGACACAGTTCTTTTACGAACTCTTCGCCAAAATCCAGGTATGACGTCTCGACAACTTGGAGCCACCTTATAGTAGTTGAGCGTAACTGTTAGCACGAGCACGAAGAGGATATGACTTGTGCGATGGGATGTCGTTTAGCCAGATCGAGAAAGATGTAGACACTAACACCTCGTATAAAGAAATGGGCTACAATTCGTTCTACAATATTAACGATGGTCCGTATAGGATCGGAAAATCAATTTTGTAGGTTGCATTCAATGATGACTCAGCATTTGAATGCTGAGAAAAAAGAATAAAGACATGTCCGGAAACCTCCTAATGAGCTTGTTCCAGTGTACCAGATAGTGAAACATTTAACGAAAGTAATGATCTAGTCAGTAATCTCTCATTTTGGTACTGGAAACAGGGGCATCTACTATAGCAAACTAAATAGTGCCCCAATATTTAGGCGTGTCTATCACATCAGCGAAACACTATAACATTATTTATGCTAATGAAAACTTTGATGTGATATACACAGACTTTGTTAAGGCGTTCAACAAGTGTATCCATGGAATCATCAGCACAAACTGAAATATATGGAAATAACAGGAAAAGTAGGAAAATGGATATATAATTTCCTTAGTGAGTGACAACAAGTCGTTACAGTTCAAGGAATATCTTTATCTGAGTAAGAAGTCCGTAGATCAATACCACACTGAACAGTATTAGCTCCATTACTCTTCATAATCTTCCCAACTGATATAGCTGAGGAAGTTACCAGTGACTGCACAGTAACATCCTTTGCCGGTGACACAAGAAAAATAAGAAATCCAGAGGATATAGGCTCTCTACAAACATACATGAACATAATCCACAACTGGTTTGAAGGCGATAATATGAAATTTAAAACTGAGAAATTTCATCTATTAAGGTACGGAAAAAGGGAAAACCTAAATTCCATGGAATACTATACCCCAAATGGTCAGGAAATTCAGAGAAACTCTAAAGCAAAAGATTTAGGAGTTGTAATGACTGATGACGCGAAATTTGAAAAACAAAATAAAGTAGCAGTAAACAGAGCAAAAAGAATCATTTGACATACTGAGAAACTTTAAAAGAAGCGATAGTAATATAATGATTCCTCTGTCGAAAACACTGATGATACCCAAGTTGGAGTATTGCTCAGTCTTAACATCCTCACAGAAAAAAGAAGACATTAGTCAACGAGAAGGGATTCAAAGAAGCTTCACAGCCAAGATCAGTGAGTGCAAAGAACTAAATTACTGTGAAAGGTTACGTGAATTAAACTTATATTCACTGGAAAGAAGAAGAGAGAGGTATACCATTATCTACATTTAGAAAATAATGGCAGAACTGGTTCCTCATCTTAATTTGAACTCTATAACCACTCATACAAAAAGGCTAGAAAAGGAACATCCTCAACCCTGAAGGAAAATAGTTTTGTTGTGAGAGGACCAAGACTGTTCAACAAGCTGCCCAAGGTACTAAGGAACATGAGTGGTGTAGGGGTGGAAACTTTAAAAAAAAACAGACCCCTTGCTCAGAACAATTCCAAATGAACCGGAAGTACCTGGCTATGTGAAGTGGAGAGCGCATGAAACCAGCTCTTTACTTCATCAGGCCAACTTAAAAGGAGGGGCAACATGCCTGACCTCCGCGAAATGAGGAATCATGGCACGGAACATCTGAAAGGTTGAAAGATATATATATTATCAATTTATAATTATGTATTTAATGGCCAGTTTGTAGCCATGTTTGATGCGTAAATCGGTACTATAAGGAATGATGTTTATAATTACGGTTATAAGTGATTGTTATTCATAATCAATGATGAATGCTTTGGCCGAGGTCACCAGATCTTTTAGATCAAAGACTGTTATTAATTAAGTTATTAATTAGGTTGATGATAGAATGAGGTTTTTCCCTTTATTGCACAAAATAACGATTTATGAACTAGACAGGAACATGTCGTCTACAGTTGCAATAATGATTACACAAAATTAAGTGATTTATGAACTAGACAGAAACATGTCGTTTACAGCTGCAATAATGTATACACTTGAAGTAATAACGCGCGAGGTAAATGACTAGTCTTTATATAAAGTTAGGTGAATGACACCGGGGCCAGCGGGGCCCTGCATAAATGGTGTTTACATGGTGGTAGCTCGTAGGTCACAAGTTCGTTTACGAAGAGCGAGAAGACGCCGCGTCCCGTTGTCTTGAGGTCTTTCCCGCGCTGTGACGTCATCTTATGCATGCTTGTGTGACGTCATCTTGATCGTGTTTGGTTTGATGAGTTATATCGCTAATTGTGTTGATGAAATATTGCTAAAGTGTTTGCAAACGTCTCTGCATCTTCAGTTAGTCACTATATATATATATATATATATATATATATATATATATATATATATATATATATATAATATATAACTTATATATATCATAGATTGATCAGTTTTGACGTTTGTTCATTGTTTACAAAAGTGCAGATTGACGATATGCTTCACTTTCTTTCCCGAGAATTACATAAGTATGACCTGCCACTACCTGCACACATTGTTTTGGAACTTATTAAGCTTTGCATCAAAGACTGTAAATTCACTTTCAATAACGAGTATTATCAACAAGTTTTTGGGATGGCCATGGGCAACCCCTTGTCGCCCCTCCTCTCCAATATTTATATGGAGTTTTTCGAAATTACTTACATTCCGAGAATCCTGGGGGTTGGCATCCCATGGTTGCGGTACGTCGACGATATTTTGTGTATCTGGCCCATGAATCGTGACCTGGATGACTTCCTCCTTCAGTTAAATGATCAAGTCCCCTCCATTAAGTTTACTTTAGAAGTGGAACAAGACAACTCAATCCCGTTTTTGGATGTGCGTGTACATAGGGAAAGCCCAGGTTTTAAGTTTAGTATCTATCGGAAAAAACAAACAATTTGTCTTACGTACACTTTTACTCGGGACATGACACCCCAACTAAGAAGGCCATATTTTCTTCAGTGTTTCTCCGCACCCTTAAGATCGCCAGTCCGGAATACATCGATGCCGAATTGGAAAAAATCAACAGTATTGGAAGTGATCTGTGTTATCCACCTTCGTTTATGGAATCTTGTCTCAACAAGGCAAAACGAACTTTCTATCGTGTGAATAATAATACTCGTACTTTGTCAAAGAATATTTTAGTACTTCCATTTTTACCAGGCTTTTCAGGCATTGCTAATGTACTTATTAAACTTTTGGATATTAATGTAGTATTTTCATATAACAATATTCTGAAAAATATCATAGTAAAAAATAGCCCTACCAATAATTCAGGTATTATCTATAAAATTGGTTGTAAACAATGTGATTCCTTTTACATAGGTCAGACGGGAGAGGATTTGCACACACGTATAAAACAGCATCAATATTCCGTTAGAACGGGACAGTCGTCCAGTGCCCTTTCTGTCCATTTGTCAGAGTTATCCCACTATATTGATTGGAATAATGCTTCAGTTTTGTTTCACTCTAGCAACATTGTTAATAGAAATATTCTTGAGTCTGCCATTATCCAACTTACAAATAACTTCAACATAAGGAAAGGTCTTTTTCAACTCGATCCTGTTGTTTTGAGTTCGTTCAGAACGGATTTAGACAAGAAGGGTAGAACGCTAAACCTTTAGTAAACTTGTATGCTTTTCTATTAACTTTTATTTTTCAATTTATAATATATATATATATATTATAATATATATATATATATATATATATATATATATATCGAACTTAGACAAGGAGGGCAGAGTGCTAAAACCTGGGCAGATTTCCAGTATAAATTTGTATGCTCCTCTTATGTTTTATTTATCTTGTTTTGGATTCGAGCAAAGTGCTAAAATCGGTACTTTTTCCTTACAAATTTGTATGCTCCCCCACAATCCTTTAATTTTTATTTTTTTATTTTATTTCCCCGTTTATTGTGTATATATATATATATATATATATATATATATATATATATTGTGTAACCTATATATAGGCTGTAACTCTATGTATTTCAGTGTTCCTGAGGATGTCATTAGACGAAAGCGCTTGAGCACCATTCTGTGTTTCCTTCCTTCGTGGTTTTATTCATCCTAAATATTTTTCACGTGTTACTTTCGTGAAATAATTTTCATATATATATATATATATATATATGGTGCTCCTGAAAAAAAAATCGAAAGTCTCATTTCTGAATCCGAAACTTTCTTTCATTTGGTGAAAAACTACTTTGTTAAATTTTACCTTCTTTAATGAAAATTTAGAGGTTTCGCTGGTCGCCTTTTTTGTCTCCCTTATAATGGTTATATAGGCCTATATAAGTGTGAATGAAAAGGTATGCTACGCGCATGTCGGATTAGCAGACCTTTCTCGCTGGATTCCAGTCCCCTTCATCTTTCGGTGAGTATTATCCCTTCAATGTGAGAGTCTCAAGAATGCCCTTTCAATCACTCATTGTAACTAGCATGCGAGAGTATGGTGGATTTCTTGCAGTCTGGGAGTCGGGCCTTATGGTCACAAGCAACCTGGGGCAGATATTGCACTTGCTCTTCAGAATGCGTGATGCGGGGCCGAAGATTTGAATTATGGCAACTCCTTATTCCGTGAAGTAATTCACAACCCTCAGATTCCTGACTGTGGCCTGCCCCATCTAGAAATCCGAATGCCTTTTCCACTTTTCCAGATTTTTATTCAGGAATTCGTCGAAGAGGTCCTTGGAACACGACGTTACGAAATCGCTCAGATCCTCTTTGCCTGATCTTCGATGCTCTCTCTCTCTAACGCTTCGAACATGGCCCATTTGATGGTGAAAGGGAGTACAGGGTCAAAGACTGCCATGCCAGCTAAGATCTCAGAAAGATACCAGAGGGGTCGCTGGAATGCTTCGAGGCTGCCTTTGAGGTGCTTGCATGATCATAGGCGAGGATATCCTTCAGGAAGCGCAGGTCGTTGGCGGAGGCTGATGAAGCTTGTTGGGACTGAAACCAAGCTTCCGAGTAGACTCTGAAATCGAAGAGATTGAACTCCCGGAGAGCAGTGACCTCCATTGGGCGAGGAGGAATTGTTCTCTGAAGAGTCAGAGTTTCAGCGCGTAGATTATTCTTGGTCATCCACCGGAATCGATAGTAGGCGCCTGGAGCTTGGAAATGGATACCCCGAGGAGGTTCTTCACCAAGAAAGACGATGACCAGTTACAAGAACACCTGGTAGTTTTCTAATGGATTGAGCATGACCCAAGCTCTGCGGTCATTCACTTTTGTACGGTCAAGGGCAGCAGCTAGTTCGGGACTATTTTTATTATTGTTATATCTTTATTACTGTAGTTCTTTTTGTTTTTGTTTTTTAAAATTTATTGTTTAATTAGTTGTATCGTTGATTACCTTGATGGATACTGTAACTTTTTTTACAGGTGTGGGGGGGATCTTTCTCCTGCCAATAAATATTATTATTGTCATTATCATTATCATCATTTTTGTAGTCTTAGCAGTGGGTAGTTTTTATTATTACTCGTTTCAGTACGTGTCTTATTTTTTATCTTTCGTCTCGTGATAATTTTTAGTTTTTTTAATTTATTGTTGTTTGACTTATCGCTTATTACCTTCATGAATATTGTATTATTGTATGGGATTTATATCCTGCTAATAAAGCTTATCATTATCATCATATATAAACAAAATTTAGTCTAAAAAAAGAACATTATTTAAATATCGAGTAACTTTCTCTCATGAAGGCTTCCCAAAAACACAAACTATCTACAATTATCAAATATCAAACGAAGAAATTTACAAAAATGACACATAGAAGAAACACGAAGAAACCAACAAAAAAACTCCTACCTCGGCCCAAGCATCCCTTCTTCCTTCCCTTAAGGGGCTCCATGACGGAATAAGATGCTTTACAGAAAAGCATGCTTTCTTTCCCCACCATAGGCGCTGCTTTCACTGTATTGGTAGAAGTCCCCCCCCCCCCCCGTCAAAGAATTGAGAAATATAATGCGATCAAACGACAGGAGAGCCAGGCGTTTATCGGCAAAAATAAGAAATTATCATTTTATATGGAATCATACTTGGCTTTCATCCTAAACTGCGTAGCAGAAAGGGATGACGGAATAAATAAACTACTGTAGAAGAAGACAGCAAACCATGACAGGATATAAACTCCCTAAAAGAGAGAGTATCCACTTTAGAAAACGGGCTTCAACATCAAACAAAAGAAAATGAAACGTTAAAAAGCGACCTTAAACAGGAAACGCATAAAGGTCTGTACCTCATCGTAGGACCTGGAGTTCCACAAGGTCACAAGGTTCCACAAATGAAAACCCAAACGAAATTATCAGAGGGGCCATTAGAGAAAAGCTCCGTATAAACACTCCACAAAATGTCATTACGGAGGGCCTTTGAGTTGGAAATAAAAATAATGACAACGACAAGATAATTATAAAATTCAGATTAAGTGACTGACTTTGGAAATTTGAAATGAAAATTGCAATGATCCAACAAATTAAGGCAAATTCGTTAATGAATCACTGTGAATACAGAAAATAAATTTTGGACAAATTTATTAAAACTCAAAAGAGGAAAAATTGGTTTATTCTTATGTTTGAGACGGGATAATATATGACTGTAAGTCTAAGGAAGGACAAAGAGTGTCGTTCTACTTAATCTGATTTTGAAAACTCCCGACAGTATCTTCAAATAGAAACGCCAACCACATAATTCATGTGCTAGGTAAAACTATTAATTCTCTCACAAATAATAATAATAATAATAATAATAATAATAATAATAAAGTTATCATTACTTGTACATACAATAAAAAAAACGTAGGTTTATAAATCAATATTGCTTTTGCAATTTTTGCATAGTCCTTCGAACTTATAATTTTTAGTTAGAAGATTTTATAGTTGTGTAATGATGTAACTTATATAACCTTGGTTTTGCTTCCTCCCGAATTGTTCATTCTGACGAAGGTCAAGCTCGTCACTCCACCTTAGACCTACAGTTTAACGTGAAATCTGAACCACGCCCCACCAGCAGCAGCCCAGCGTCTTAACCACTAGGTTACCCAGAGTACCCATTTATCTACAACCAATTTTTTTATTGTGTGGAGGGATGAACAGCTGGCTTTGTTGCCTGCCGCCTGCCATCACTGGGTCTCGATCCCGGGGCCGATGGATCCGTAGTCAACGACACTAACCACTACACCACCGAGGCACACACACACACACACACACACACACACACACACAACACACATATATATATATAATATATATATATTAGTGGTGGACCGGATGTCCGTTTTTCAACATCTGCGGATGCAGATGAGGATCTTTAATTTCAATATCCGCGGATGCGGATATTTAGTTAATCTATCAATATAATATAGAATTATGAATATATGACATAATTTTTCAAATTATGGCAGGCAATGCATAAGAATTAAAATTAATATTAGTCTTTTCATTATGATAAAAATAATAACTTTCTCAAGAGTTTCAGCCACAGAAAATTCAATGAAACAAGTTTCATTCAATTTTCTGTGTTACCACGTATTTATATTTTGAGGTTTATATATTTGTTTGTTCATTAATAATTAATACTTTACATGAAATGTACATGACTGGGCCTTATAAGCTACTTTATAAGCTACTTTAATTGTAAATTGCATAAGTTATTAGAGGTAATATCCGTATAACATCCGCAGTCAGAAGTGCGGATGCGGATGTTAAAAATGATGCGGATGCGAATATCCAGTCCACCACTAAATTTTATATATATATATATATATACACATGGCTTTTTTTTGTAGGAAAAAAGTTACCGGAACGCCTATATTATAGAATGGCGAAATTAATAAAAATAGTATGTTAAACTATTTTATTAATTTATTAATAAACTGAACACATCTCAGAAAAAGGTCCCGGAACGCCGTTCCGGCACAAAAAACCTGTGTATATATGTATATATATATATATATATATATATATATATACCGTATATATATATATATATATATATATATATATATATATATATATATATGATGAATAAAACCACGAAGGAAAAAAGAAACACAAATGGGTGCTCAAGCGCTTTCGTCTAATGACATCCTCAGGAACACTGGAGTGAAAGGACAGATCAAGGCAATATATAGGTTACAAAAATAAACATACATACATACATATTCATATATATATACATATATATATATATATATATATATATATATATATATATATATACATATATACATATATATAGTAAGCATAGAAAAAATTGTGGGAGGAGCCAACATTTATATGGTCACAAAAGAATAAAGAAATAAAAATAAATATAAATATAAATTGAGAAAAAATTAATTACAAAATAGTGCCTTAGTGATATATATGTCACAGCCTAAATAATCATAAAGAAATAAACAGGCAAATAAAATTCTTTATGATTATTTAGGCTGTGACATATATATCACTAAGGCACTATTTTGTAATTAATTTTTTCTCAATTTATATTTATATTTATTTTTATTTCTTTATTCTTTTGGGACCATATAAATGTTGGCTCCTCCCACAATTTTTTCTATGCTTACTATATATATGTATATATGTATATATATATATATATATATATATATATATATGTATAATATATGAATATGTATGTATGTATGTTTATTTTTGTAACCTATATATTGCCTTGATCTGTCCTTTCACTCCAGTGTTCCTGAGGATGTCATTAGACGAAAGCGCTTGAGCACCCATTTGTGTTTCTTTTTCCTTCGTGGTTTTATTCATCATAAATACTTTTCACGTGTCACTTTCGTGAAATAATTTTTCATATATATATATATATATATATATATATATATATATATATATATATGAAGAGATTAGGATAATACAGGTAAATCATGCCTATATATATATATATATATATAATAAACAGAACAGAGAAAATACAAACATCCTTCAAGGTTTAATAGTACCAACGTTTCGGAATGCACTAATTCCATCTTCAGGGCTAAAACAATAAAATTCCAAATCACATACAAAATACAAATTGCTTAATAACAATTTAAAATAAACTTAAAAAATTATAAAAAGTAGCTAAGAAAATGTAAAACATTAAAACTAAAAGGTAAATAAATGTGAAGTTAAAAAGTTAAAATTATAAAAAGTAAAAGCATTAAAACTGAAATGTAAATAAAATAAACTAGTACCTTAACCAAAACATAGCAGATCTATCGATGATTCGTCAGAATTTAGGTCTGGTTTTAGTTTATAAATAAACAAGACTCCATAATTTTAAGCTTAAGGTCAGAGCTTCCGCAGCAAGTACGGTGAAATTAGACTGTGAAATTGGGTGGTTATTGTTGTGCGAGTGATTACGTATGAGAGAATTAGGTGGTTTGCCAAGGGGTAAATTTGTACGGACCGATTTACCGAGATGTTCGTAAATACGAGATTTTAAATGTCTTTTAGTTTTACCTATATATGACCCCATACAGTGGTCACACTTGTATTGATAAACTATAGATGACTTAAGAAGTGTAGGAATAACATCCTTGTATTTAAATAAATGGTAAATCGATTTAGACGGGGTGAATATAATTTTTATACACAGTTGTGGGTAGAATTCCTTGAGCAATTTTAAAAGTTTGTTTCTAATGTTAAAACTTGAGGTTCCCATATAGGGCAAAGTGAAATACAGGATATCTTTGGGGACTGTAATTAAGTTCTAGTTGTAGGGCTTATTAGTCTATTTAAGGTTCTGCCTATTGTAGTCTCCACCAGTCTAGAAGGGAAATTATTCTTGGCAAGGAGTTTTCGGATGAAATCTAGTTCATCGTGTAGTTTGAAGTAATCTGAACAGATATTGAAAGCTCTATTGGTCAGAGTCGAGATTAAATTTCGTTTGAAACCTAAAGGGATAAAGGAAGAAAAGTTCGTAGTAAGATTGGTGAATGTCGGCTTTCGGTAAACGGAAGTTTCAAAAGAGGAATTAGTTTTTATTATCTTAATGTCCAAAAAGGACAGAGAGCTATTAGATTCAACTTCTGAAGTAAATTGAATGTTAGGGTGCTTAGAATTAAGGTAATTACGAAACAAAGGGATATGGTCTGGTGATTTAAACAGGAGAAAAGTGTCATCAATATATCTTCTATAAAAAACCGGTTTAAAGTTGGAAGGACACTCATTCAACCATTTGACTTCATGATGACACAGAAACGCGTTAGCTAAGGTGGGACCAAGAGGCAGACCCATTTGAACACCTTCAGTCTGTTTAAAATATTCACCGTTGAATATAAATATAAGGTCTTCCACGGAAAATTTTAGTAGTTCTTTCATTTGGCCTCTATTAAAACCCTGCACAGTATCAGTATTATTAAAAAGATTGTCAATACATATATCAATAGTTTCTGCAACAGGCACATTGGTAAATAAAGATTTTACATCGAAGCTAGCCATTGTGTAAGAATTATTATTTAATGAGGTAATTTCTCTAACGAAAGAAAAAGAATCCCGTGCTGTATACAAATTATAAGTTATAGGTGATAGTATGGGAACCAAGAATTTTGAAAGGTTATAAAACTTCAGAGTGATTTGGCCTACGCTGCAGAAACCAGGGTTTGATTCCTGGCTTTTTGAGGTTCAAACTTAGTAACTTTCATTTACAAAAAAGTGAAACCTATAGGAACTGTCAAAAACAATTACTAGATGCAGAAATTAAATTTAAGAAAAGGCTCATAATGAATGTAATCGGGATCTTAATCGGTCTACTTGTGATTTTAAGTCTCTGGTGTCTGGTATAGATTCAACACATCTTTTGAACGTCATTCAGACGGGCAATTTGAAATGTATTGCAAGGGTGAATTTTGTTCAGAACAGGAAACTCCAAAAATTAGGATATAATACGAGTAATAATCTAGCAGCTAATGATCTCATCTTTAATTATTCTTCCAAAGTTCTCAGTGATATTCAAAAATCTGCCCTTTGTAAAGGCCTGAAATTCTCTCTTACTCCAAAGAAACTTAATTTTTACAATTATTTCCTCAACTTTGAGTTATTTTTTAAGGACCTTTTTAAACATTCATTCTTTGACCCACATAGTAAAGGTTTTAACTTTTTATCTAATAATTTACGTAATTTAGCTTTTACTTCATTTTATGCTTTTAACCCTTATGGCAATAGATCTAATATGGAGGTGGAAGAGTTTCAAAGTCTAAGAAATCTGTCTTTGGACAAGTCATTGGTGGTTACAAGACCAGACAAAGGCAATGGCGTTGTTCTTTTGGACAGGAATGTTTATGTCGATAAAATGTTAGATATTTTAAATGATGCAACTAGATTTACTAAAGTAACTGGTGACATTTTTGCTTTAATTTTAAAACAGGAAGATAAAATTAATAGGTATCTTAGAAAACTTAAATCTAATAATATAATCTCAGACACGGTTTTTACTAAATTATTTGTTTCTGGATCCAGCCCAGGCATTATGTATGGACTCCCTAAAATACACAAACCTAATTGTCCGCTTAGGCCAATTTTATCGGCTCTAGGAACTTTTAGTTATAACCTTTCAAAATTCTTGGTTCCCATACTATCACCTATAACTTATAATTTGTATACAGCACGGGATTCTTTTTCTTTCGTTAGAGAAATTACCTCATTAAATAATAATTCTTACACAATGGCTAGCTTCGATGTAAAATCTTTATTTACCAATGTGCCTGTTGCAGAAACTATTGATATATGTATTGACAATCTTTTTAATAATACTGATACTGTGCAGGGTTTTAATAGAGGCCAAATGAAAGAACTACTAAAATTTTCCGTGGAAGACCTTATATTTATATTCAACGGTGAATATTTTAAACAGACTGAAGGTGTTCAAATGGGTCTGCCTCTTGGTCCCACCTTAGCTAACGCGTTTCTGTGTCATCATGAAGTCAAATGGTTGAATGAGTGTCCTTCCAACTTTAAACCGGTTTTTTATAGAAGATATATTGATGACACTTTTCTCCTGTTTAAATCACCAGACCATATCCCTTTGTTTCGTAATTACCTTAATTCTAAGCACCCTAACATTCAATTTACTTCAGAAGTTGAATCTAATAGCTCTCTGTCCTTTTTGGACATTAAGATAATAAAAACTAATTCCTCTTTTGAAACTTCCGTTTACCGAAAGCCGACATTCCAATCTTACTACGAACTTTTCTTCCTTTATCCCTTTAGGTTTCAAACGAAATTTAATCTCGACTCTGACCAATAGAGCTTTCAATATCTGTTCAGATTACTTCAAACTACACGATGAACTAGATTTCATCCGAAAACTCCTTGCCAAGAATAATTTCCCTTCTAGACTGGTGAGACTACAATAGGCAGAACCTTAAATAGACTAATAAGCCCTACAACTAGAAACTTAATTACAGTCCCCAAAGATATCCTGTATTTCACTTTGCCCTATATGGGAACCTCAAGTTTTAACATTAGAAACAAACTTTTAAAATTGCTCAAGGAATTCTACCCACAACTGTGTATAAAAATTATATTCACCCCGTCTAAATCGATTTACCATTTATTTAAATACAAGGATGTTATTCCTACACTTCTTAAGTCATCTATAGTTTATCAATACAAGTGTGACCACTGTATGGGGTCATATATAGGTAAAACTAAAAGACATTTAAAATCTCGTATTTACGAACATCTCGGTAAATCGGTCCGTACAAATTTACCCCTTGGCAAACCACCTAATTCTCTCATACGTAATCACTCGCACAACAATAACCACCCAATTTCACAGTCTAATTTCACCGTACTTGCTGCTGGAAGCTCTGACCTTAAGCTTAAAATTATGGAGTCTTTGTTTATTTATAAACTAAAACCAGACCTAAATTCTGACGAATCATCGATAGATCTGCTATGTTTTGGTTAAGGTACTAGTTTATTTTATTTACATTTCAGTTTTAATGCTTTTACTTTTTATAATTTTAACTTTTTAACTTCACATTTATTTACCTTTTAGTTTTAATGTTTTACATTTTCTTAGCTACTTTTTATAATTTTTTAAGTTTATTTTAAATTGTTATTAAGCAATTTGTATTTTGTATGTGATTTGGAATTTTATTGTTTTAGCCCTGAAGATGGAATTAGTGCATTCCGAAACGTTGGTACTATTAAACCTTGAAGGATGTTTGTATTTTCTCTGGTGTTCCTGTTTATTATTAAACTGCGTTTTCCGCGCCACCAATCAATAGCGATATATATATATATATATAATATATATATATATATATATATATACATATATATATATATATATATATATATAATACTGCGTTCTTAGGTACATTCTTGCTTTACAGCACAGCCTTTTTATTTCTTTTTCTATATACAGTATTGTCTTTGTGACCTTAGTTAGTAAACCTTAATTTTGCTTCTGCCCAAATTGTTTATTCTGACGAAAGTCAAGGTTGTTTCCTACCTACAGCTCAACGTGGAATCCGTACCACGACCATTTTCTATATATACACTGTGTATTATATTATGCATGCCTATTATTACTTTATTACTGTATTATCCTAATCTCTAAATCATAATCAACACTTTAAATACTCTCAATTCTCAACACAGTAAATAAAACCAATGAATCTGTAAACTAATTCAACAGTAACTTTATT
Source organism: Bathynomus jamesi (assembly GCA_023014485.1). NCBI lineage: Eukaryota > Metazoa > Arthropoda > Malacostraca > Isopoda > Cirolanidae > Bathynomus > Bathynomus jamesi. Next base: position 164,365 of record JAJOZX010000537.1, read on the forward strand.
TCAGTAGACAATTCCTTAAATCAGAAATACAACAATGAAAATTTGTCTTTCCAAAACTTAAGCATTCGCAATCTCCTAAAGAGAGGCTTCATCATTAAGTGTATTTGCACAAATTGTTATTCACGTAACGTAAACGTTCAATACCGCCATTATTGCTGTAGTAATTAAGTCCCTATTTTGTAATTAATTATTTAAAATATATCTGCCACAAAATTAAATCCGATCTCAACTTCCCTAAACTTTTTACTCTTTCATTAATTTCATTAAACTCTTTTAATTTCATAATTTATGATACAGGGTGTCCATAAATTACCTTTACAAATTCATTTGAAGTTGAATTGAATTTGGACAGGTAATTTATGGACATCCTCTATGATTTCCATTAATCATCACTTATTATCTGTTAAATATCCAACTGATCATTTTATTTAAAAATGTGTAAAAATGTGTAAAAGCTGTGTAAAATAATGAAAAACTGCCAGTTAAAAGGAGAATGACTTTTGAGTGCAATAACCGCACTAAAATAAGATGAAAAAGTAAAAGGTAATAAATTAGGAAACTTGGAGCTAGTGGGACTAGAACCCATGAGGTTAACGGAGCATGGTCAAACATGGTAAACATTGATCTCGTTTGAGCGAAGCTTTTTGGGTTCTGGATGGCTTGATCGGTAGCGCGCTGACTCCGAAACCAAGCGACGTCGCGGATTCGAGTCCCATTAGCTCCAAAGTTCCTGCTTTATTACTTTTTCCCTTTCATCATGCCAGTTACTTTTGTAAGTTTTTACCTTTTGTTTACTATTATTGTTTTTATTATTATTATTATTATTATTATTATTATTATTATTATTATTGTTGTTGTTGTTGTTATGACACTAACTTGCCATTTTCACTTCTCTTATGTAATAGATAAACTGAATCCCACTAATTTTGTATAAAAAGCTTCCATGCTTCCAACGGCATATTTAGATTAGGATACTGTGAATATATTAATGTTATATCAGATATCTAAACTGTATCGAAAAAAAACGTTAAAAAATATTGGTAAACATTACGTAAGTTGTATTCTTTTTCCAACTTTGATCTGATCTGAACCATCATTAATTTTCAGGAAAGGTGCTCGAGAAATTGATCTTTCATTTCACTCAGTTCGAACAATTTTAAAGAAAGAATTGTCTTCAAAACCATGGAAACACACTACCTGCAAGAATTGTGTTCCAGGAGAGTTGACTGAAGAATGGGGTTTGCAGAAATCATGCTAGTCTGGTTGGAAACTTGGAGGAACGGACTGACCTCCTACAAAATGTTATTTGGACGGATAAAGCTACGTTTCATGTAGGAGGATTTGTGAACAGACACAACAATCATTACTGGGCTGATGATTCTTGTATGTTTGTTGAGAGAAGTGTAGGTCGTCAAAAAATCACGGTCTGGTGTGGAATAACGTCAAATCAACTTTTTGAACCATACATTCTTTGGGATACAATGAATTCAGTGAGATACCTTAATATGTTACAGAACTTTGTTTCCTGAATTATCTCGCTGAAATATTGTTCAAGATTTGCAATACATTCAATATGGAGCCCCACCACACTTTGCTGTTGATGTACCCAATTGATTTGACGACCACTTTCCCAATCTGTGGATTTCACGGAGGTCAGGCATGTTGTCCCTTCTCTTGAATTGACCCGGTAGAGTATAGAGTTGGTTTCTTGTGCACTTCACTTCGCATAGCCAGGTACTCCCGGCTCATCTGGAATTGTCCTGAGCCAGGCGTCTATCTTTCTTTTGAAGATTTCTATCCTACACCAGTCGTATTTCGTATTTCCTTGGGCAGCTGGTTGAACAGTCTTGGCCCTCTCACAACAAAGCTATTTTCCTTCAGGGTTGACGATGTTGTCTAGCCTTTAGTTCGGGAGCACGAAACAGTCTTTCCTTCCTACTTTCCAAAGATGTTTGAGTGGTTATAGGGTTCAAAGTGAGATTAGGGACTAGTTCCTCCATTATTTTCCAAATGTAGATAATGGTGTACCTCTCTCTGACTATTCTTTCAAATATTTTGGTGAGATGAGATGTCAGCGACACTGGCCTATAGTTTTTAGCCTCGCGGCGATGTCCTCCTTTATATATTGGAACTGTGTTCCCTCTCCTCAGGATTCTCGGTATTTCTCTCGTGTCTAGTGATCATCTCCATAGCCAATATTGGGGCTTAGTGATTTCATTCTTGAGTTTTTGATTAGTGTGGCATACTATTTGTCTGAATTTGCTGCCGAATGTGGTCTCCCTATAGTTTGCGTGATATCATCTGTTGTGAAGCCAAAGTCCGTTAAGCGCTCCTCTTGTAATTCTTCTTCAAACAACACATTTCTATTGCATATTAATTTATCGGGTTTGGGGATACTGAAAACTGATTCATACTAGTCTCTTAATATTTCAGATACTTCTTTTAGACCATCGGTTAATGTATTATTTGCCTTCTTCAGATGTCCGATAGTCGCGTGATTTTTCGTCTTCCTTTTCGCAAAATTATAGAAGTATTTTGAATTAACCTTTATCGCCTCTAAGGCATCGTCTCCTTTGTCTGTATGTTTCTCAATCAGACCCTGTATGACGCAATCTATGCTCTCCAGTTTGTCATTTATTATTTTTCTGATGTTATCTTCGCAGTTTCTTAATTTTTCAGTAACGCTCTCTTGCGGAACATTGACCTCTTTTGTTTCTCAAACCTGCTTCTCTTTCCTCTTTGCGATTTTTTTGGGACATGTTTTTCTACAATTTCTAACGTCTTCTCTTCGAGTGTTGTTAGCATCTCTTCCGTTGTCTTATCCTTAAAGGTGGTTTTTCCCAGTCTGTTGCTTCCATGCTGGATGTAATACCTTACCAATTTATAGCCTTAGAGGGCAAATAAAAAAATTTCGAATTTGACTCTCTTTATAGTGTGAGTTCTTTCGTTCCCTGTTGCTTTTATATTGGTTGTTATTCCATTAATGTTGTGATCTGATATTTAGAATGTGTATATTGACGGATTAATTGCTTCACTTAATGAGGCAACAGTGGGATGTTGCATAGATAACACAAGGATAAAAACTTAGTTTATGCCGATGATATGGTGTTAATAAGTCCCTCTGTTAAAGGTCTGGCTCGGCTACTAAACGTCTGCGAAGTGTATTCGCAGAAACATGATACTCTTTTTAATGTTACAAAAACTAAGGTTATGCAATTTCATCCTAAAAGCTGTAATCAGCCAGCTGATATAAGGTTTAAAATGAATGGTGAAGTAATTGAGGAAGTACAAGAGTTTAAGTATTTGGGTCAAACTATTACCAGCTCCTTGAGTGATGACTCGGATATAAGAAAACAATCTCGAAGCCTGTGTGCTAAAGCGAATATGACCATAAGAAACTTTCGTTTCTGTACAAGTGAAGCTAAAGACACACTCTTTCGTACTTTCTGCAGTAATATATACGGTCAGCAACGCTGGGTGAATTATGAAAAAGGTTCTGGCAGAACCCTAAATTTGCTGTACAACAGGTCTTTTAGACTCTTGCATAAATTACCCCCGAGATGCTCAGCTTCGCAAATGTTTGCTACCCGCAATGTCTCGAGCTTCCCGGAGGTAAAAAGACGTGCTCAACACAGTCTAATGCAAAGAATTAAAAAATCAACCAACCCGATCATCCAAGCTATCCATGAGTCCTGCCATTTATCCTCTAAGCTATGGACTTTTTGGTACGAAAACGTCTGTCTGTAGCTCCACTTAACTTCGACAGTGCAGTATTACTTCTAATCAATTGTATATATTTCTATCCTTAGTATAAATTATGAACTGTCATTGTATTAATAATATTTGTCATCATATGGACTATAGTCTGCCAATAAACCTTTTCATTTCATTTCATTTCATTTCATTCATTTCATTAGATTATAGTTGGGGATTGGGGATATTGCTGTTATTTCTTGTGTTAACATAAATTTTATAATATATATATATATATATATATATATATGATTCAGAACAATACCAGATGAGCCAGGAGTACCTGATTATGTGAAATGGAGAGCTAAAGACACACCAAACCAACTTAATAGGAAGGGCAACAAGCTTGACATCAGTAAAATGAGGAATCATCGCACAGAACCCCTGAAAGGTTGTGTATAACTGTATATACACACACATACAGTATATATATATATATATATAATATATATATATATATATATATATATATATATATATATATATATATATATATATATATAAATATATATATAATTATTTTTTAAAATTAATATATGTATATTTACTGAACCCACGTTAATGAAGAAAACAAAGAGTAAAATTAATTTCCTTCAAGCATGTAAGATTTATTTACACAGGTTCAAGTTCGGATTTAAGATGTTTTTTTTTTTGTGAAACAACAAACATTTTGCAGCGAAATTGCATTAATTTTCTATCAATTTCCCAAAATTAATTACTGTTTTTCTCTACGATTTGGAGACTAGAGAATGGTATTTTACCATTTAAAGACGTATTACTATCATATATATATATATATATATATATATATACACAGTATATATAGATGTATGTTATTATATGTTACTGCTTTGTATACCTTTCGTATGCCTTTATGCCTTATAAATGTAGCGAAGAGCAATAGAATTATTATTACAGTCATACCTTGAGATTCGGCGCTTGAACCTTCGTCGTTTCGCTATCTCGTCGCTATATAATTAATACCATACCTCCAGATTAGGCTTGGGTTTTTCGTTGTTTCGTCGGTTGTCGTCATCCACGACGCCGATCGCCACCTTCTTTAATTTTAACCTTCTTTTCAAGATTTACAGGTTAAATGATAAAGTGTCCAACTTCAACCATTTTTTTTTCAGTTGAGAAACTATTTTTATAAAGGTTTGTTGGTTGTATTTTGTCATTACTATGTCTATATTTTAGTTTAGACATCGTTTAATTACAATATTCTTAGTATTTCTTGGTAAAAGATGGTTTGAGACCGTCTGTCGGGAACGCATTCAAATTTATAATATGGGTTTCTATAGGAAATTCGTTTTCGACTTTCGTCGTTTAGATTTTCGATCCCTTTTTCAAGAACCAATTGCGACGAATCTCGAGGTATGACTGTATTTATTATTATTATTATTATTATGCGCTGCAGGAAATGCATTTCACTTTCATATATATATATATATATATATATATATATATATATATATATATATATATATTTTGTGTAACCTATATATAGGCTGTAACTCTATGTATTTCAGTGTTCCTGAGGATGTCATTAGACGAAAGCGCTTGAGCACCATTCTGTGTTTCCTTCCTTCGTGGTTTTATTCATCCTAAATATTTTTCACGTGTTACTTTCGTGAAATAATTTTCATATATATATATATATATAATATGGGTGCTCCTGAAAAAAAAATCGAAAGTCTCATTTCTGAATCCGAAACTTTCTTTCATTTGGTGAAAAACTACTTTGTTAAATTTTACCTTCTTTAATGAAAATTTAGAGGTTTCGCTGGTCGCCTTTTTTGTCTCCCTTATAATGGTTATATAGGCCTATATAAGTGTGAATGAAAAGGTATGCTACGCGCATGTCGGATTAGCAGACCTTTCTCGCTGGATTCCAGTCCCCTTCATCTTTCGGTGAGTATTATCCCTTCAATGTGAGAGTCTCAAGAATGCCCTTTCAATCACTCATTGTAACTAGCATGCGAGAGTATGGTGGATTTCTTGCAGTCTGGGAGTCGGGCCTTATGGTCACAAGCAACCTGGGGCAGATATTGCACTTGCTCTTCAGAATGCGTGATGCGGGGCCGAAGATTTGAATTATGGCAACTCCTTATTCCGTGAAGTAATTCACAACCCTCAGATTCCTGACTGTGGCCTGCCCCATCTAGAAAATCCGAATGCCTTTTCCACTTTTCCAGGTTTTTATTCAGGAATTCGTCGAAGAGGTCCTTGGAACACGACGTTACGAAATCGCTCAGATCTTCTTTGCCTGATCTTCGATGCTCTCTCTCTCTAACGCTTCGAACATGGCCCATTTGATGGTGAAAGGGAGTACAGGGTCAAAGACTGCCATGCCAGCTAAGATCTCAGAAAGATACCAGAGGGGTCGCTGGAATGCTTCGAGGCTGCCTTTGAGGTGCTTGCATGATCATAGGCGAGGATATCCTTCAGGAGCGCAGGTCGTTGGCGGAGGCTGATGAAGCTTGTTGGGACTGAAACCAAGCTTCCGAGTAGACTCTGAAATCGAAGAGATTGAACTCCGGAGAGCAGTGACCTCCATTGGGTGAGGAGGAATTGTTCTCTGAAGAGTCAGAGTTTCAGCGCGTAGATTATTCTTGGTCATCCACCGGAATCGATGGTAGGCGCCTGGAGCTTGGAAATGGATACCCCGAGGAGGTTCTTCACCACGAAAGACGATGACCAGTTACAAGAACACCTGGTAGTTTTCTAATGGATTGAGCATGACCCAAGCTCTGCGGTCATTCACTTTGTACGGTCAAGGGCAGCAGCTAGTTCGGGTCTATTTTATTATGTTATATCTTTATTACTGTAGTTCTTTTTGTTTTTGTTTTTTAAAATTTATTGTTTAATTAGTTGTATCGTTGATTACCTTGATGGATACTGTAACTTTTTTACAGGTGTGGGGGGGATCTGTCTCCTGCCAATAAATATTATTATTGTCATTATCATTATCATCATTTTTGTAGTCTTAGCAGTGGGTAGTTTTTATTATTACTCGTTTCAGTACGTGTCTTATTTTTTATCTTTCGTCTCGTGATAATTTTTAGTTTTTTTAATTTATTGTTGTTTGACTTATCGCTTATTACCTTCATTAATATTGTATTATTGTATGGGATTTATATCCTGCTAATAAAGCTTATCATTATCATCATATATAAACAAAATTTAGTCTAAAAAAAGAACATTATTTAAATATCGAGTAACTTTCTCTCATGAAGGCTTCCCAAAAACACAAACTATCTACAATTATCAAATATCAAACGAAGAAATTTACAAAAATGACACATAGAAGAAACACGAAGAAACCAACAAAAAAACTCCTACCTCGGCCCAAGCATCCCTTCTTCCTTCCCTCAAGGGGCTCCATGACGGAATAAGATGCTTTACAGAAAAGCATGCTTTCTTTCCCCACCATAGGCGCTGCTTTCACTGTATTGGTAGAAGCCCCACCCCCCCACCCCGTCAAAGAATTGAGAAATATAATGCGATCAAACGACACGAGAGCCAGGCGTTTATCGGCAAAAAGAAGAAATTATCATTTTTATATGGAATCATACTTGGCTTTCATCCTAAACTGCATAGCAGAAAGGGATGACGGAATAAATAAACTACTGAAGAAGACAGCAAACTATGACAGGATATAAACTCCCTAAAAGAGAGAGTATCCACTTTAGAAAACGGGCTTCAACATCAACCAAAAGAAAATGAAACGTTAAAAAGTGACCTTAAACAGGAAACGCATAAAGGTCTGTACCTCATCGTAGGACCTGGAGTTCCACAAGGTCACAAGGTTCCACAAATGTAAACCCAAACGAAATTATCAGAGGGGCCATTAGAGAAAAGCTCCGTATAAACACTCCACAAAATGTCATTACGGAGGGCCTTTGAGTTGGAAATAAAAATAATGACAACGACAAGATAATTATAAAATTCAGATTAAGTGAGTGACTTTGGAAATTTGAAATGAGAATTGCAGTGATCCAACAAATTAAGGCAAATTCGTTAATGAATCACTGTGAACACAGAAAATAAATTTTGGACAAATTTATTAAAACTCAAAAGAGGAAAAATTGGTTTATTCTTATGTTTGAGACGGGATAATATATGACTGTAAGTCTAAGGAAGGACAAAGAGTGTCGTTCTACTTAATCTGATTTTGAAAACTCCCGACAGTATCTTCAAATAGAAACGCCAACCACATAATTCATGTGCTAGGTAAAACTATTAATTCTCTCACAATAATAATAATAATAATAATAATAATAATAATAATAAAGTTATCATTACTTGTACATACAATAAAAAAAACGTAGGTTTATAAATCAATATTGCTTTTGCAATTTTTGCATAGTCCTTCGAATTTATAATTTTTAGTTAGAAGATTTTATAGTTGTCTAATGATGTAACTTATATAACCTTGGTTAACCTTGGTTTTGCTTACGCCCGAATTGTTCATTCTGACGAAAGTCAAGCTCGTCACTCCACCTTAGACCTACAGTTTAACGTGGAATTCGAACCACGCCCCCACCAGCAGCAGCCCAGCGTCTTAACCACTAGGTTACCCAGAGTACCCATTTATCTACAACCAATTTTGTTTTGTGTGGAAGGATGAACAGCTGGGCTTTGTTGCCCGCCGCCTGCCATCACCGGGTCTCGATCCCACGGCCGATGGATTTCGTAGTCAGCGACGCTAACCACTACACCACCGAGGCACACACTCACACACAACACACACACACACACACATATATATATATATATACACACACAGGGCTTTTTTCTAGGAAAAAAGGTATCGGAACGCCTATATTATAGAATGGCGAAATTAATAAAAATAGTGTTATACTATTTTTATTAATTTATTAATAAACTGAACACATCTCAGAAAAAGGTTCCGGAACGCCGTTCCGGCACAGAAAACCTGTATATAATATATATATATATATATATATATATATATATATATATATATAATACTGCGTTCTTAGGTACATTCTGCTTTACAGCACAGCCTTTTTATTTCTTTTTCCATATACAGTATTGTCTTTGTGACCTTAGTTAGTAAACCTTAATTTTGCTTCTGCCCAAATTGTTTATTCTGACGAAAGTCAAGGTTGTTGTCCTACCTACAGCTCAACGTGGAATCCGTACCACGACCATTTTCTATATATACACTGTGTATATATATTATGCATGCCTATTATTACTTTATTACTGTATTATCCTATCTCTAAATCATAATCAACACTTTAAATACTCTCAATTCTCAACACAGTAAATAAAACCAATGAATCTGTAAACTAATTCAACAGTAACTTTATTTCAGTAGACAATTCCTTAAATCAGAAATACAACAATGAAAATTTGTCTTTCCAAAACTTAAGCATTCGCAATCTCCTAAAGAGAGGCTTCATCATTAAGTGTATTTGCACAAATTGTTATTCACGTAACGTAAACGTTCAATACCGCATTATTGCTGTAGTAATTAAGTCCCTATTTTGTAATTAATTATTTAAAATATATCTGCCACAAAATTAAATCCGATCTCAACTTCCCTAAACTTTTTACTCTTTCATTAATTTCATTAAACTCTTTAATTTCATAATTTATGATACAGGGTGTCCATAAATTACCTTTACAAATTCATTTGAAGTTGAATTGAATTTGGACAGGTAATTTATGGACATCCTCTATGATTTCCATTAATCATCACTTATTATCTGTTAAATATCCAACTGATCATTTTATTTAAAAATGTGTAAAAATGTGTAAAAATGTGTAAAAGCTGTGTAAAATAATGAAAAACTGCCAGTTAAAAGGAGAATGACTTTTGAGTGCAATAACCGCACTAAAATAAGATGAAAAAGTAAAAGGTAATAAATTAGGAAACTTGGAGCTAGTGGGACTAGAACCCATGAGGTTAACGGAGCATGGTCAAACATGGTAAACATTGATCTCGTTTGAGCGAAGCTTTTTGGGTTCTGGATGGCTTGATCGGTTAGCGCGCTGACTCCGAAAACCAAGCGACGTCGCGGATTCGAGTCCCATTAGCTCCAAAGTTCCTGCTTTATTACTTTTTCCCTTTCATCATGCCAGTTACTTTTGTAAGTTTTTACCTTTTGTTTACTATTATTGTTTTTATTATTTTATTATATTATTATTATTATTATTATTATTATTGTTGTTGTTGTTGTTATGACACTAACTTGCCATTTCACTTCTCTTATGTAATAGATAAACTGAATCCCACTAATTTTGTATAAAAAGCTTCCATGCTTCCAACGGCATATTTAGATTAGGATACTGTGAATATATTAATGTTATATCAGATATCTAAACTGTATCGAAAAAAAACGTTAAAAAATATTGGTAAACATTACGTAAGTTGTATTCTTTTTCCAATTTTGATCTGATCTGAACCATCATTGATTTTCAGGAAAGGTGCTCGAGAAATTGATCTTTCATTTCACTCAGTTCGAACAATTTTGAAGAAAGAATTGTCTTCAAAACCATGGAAAGCACACTACTTGCAGGAATTGTGTTCCAGGAGATTGTGACTGAAGAATGGGGTTTGCAGAAATCATGCTAGTCTGGTTGGAAACTTGGAGGAACGGACTGACCTCCTACAAAATGTTATTGGACGGATAAAGCTACGTTTCATGTAGGAGGATTTGTGAACAGACACAAAAATCATTACTGGGCTGATGATTCTTGTATGTTTGTTGAGAGAAGTATAGGTCGTCAAAAAATCACGGTCTGGTGTGGAATAACGTCAAATCAACTTTTTGAACCATACATTCTTTGGGATACAATGAATTCAGTGAGATACCTTAATATGTTACAGAACTTTGTTTCCTGAATTATCTCGGTGAAATATTGTTCAAGATTGCAATACATTCAATATGGAGCCCCACCACACTTTGCTGTTGATGTACCCAATTGATTTGACGACCACTTTCCCAATCTGTGGATTTCACGGAGGTCAGGCATGTTGTCCCTTCTCTTGAATTGACCCGGTAGAGTATAGAGTTGGTTTCTTGTGCACTTCACTTCGCATAGCAGGTACTCCGCCCATCTGGAATTGTCCTGAGCCAGGCGTCTATCTTCTTTGAAGATTTCTATCCCTACACCAATCGTATTTCGTATTTCCTTGGCCAGCTGGTTGAACAGTCTTGGCCCTCTCACAACAAAGCTATTTTCCTTCAGGGTTGACGATGTTGTCTAGCCTTTAGTTCGGGAGCACGAAACAGTCTTTCCTTCCTACTTTCCAAAGATGTTTGAGTGGTTATAGGGTCAAAGTGAGATTAGGGACTAGTTCCTCCATTATTTTCCAAATGTAGATAATGGTGTACCTCTCTCTGACTATTCTTTCAAATATTTTGGTGAGATGAGATGTCAGCGACACTGGCCTATAGTTTTTAGCCTCGCGGCGATGTCCTCCTTTATATATTGGAACTGTGTTCCCTCTCCTCAGGATTCTCGGTATTTCTCTCGTGTCTAGTGATCATCTCCATAGCCAATATTGGGGCTTAGTGATTTCATTCTTGAGTTTTTGATTAGTGTGGCATACTATTTGTCTGAATTTGCTGCCGAATGTGGTCTCCCTATAGTTTGCGTGATATCATCTGTTGTGAAGCCAAAGTCCGTTAAGCGCTCCTCTTGTAATTCTTCTTCAAACAACACATTTCTATTGCATATTAATTTATCGGGTTTGGGGATACTGAAAACTGATTCATACTAGTCTCTTAATATTTCAGATACTTCTTTTAGACCATCGGTTAATGTATTATTTGCCTTCTTCAGATGTCCGATAGTCGCGTGATTTTTCGTCTTCCTTTTCGCAAAATTATAGAAGTATTTTGAATTAACCTTTATCGCCTCTATGGCATCGTCTCCTTTGTCTGTATGTTTCTCAATTAGACCCTGTATGACGCAATCTATGCTCTCCAGTTTGTCATTTATTATTTTTCTGATGTTATCTTCGCAGTTTCTTAATTTTTCAGTAACGCTCTTTTGCGGAACATTGACCTCTTTTGTTTCTCAAACCTGCTTCTCTTTCCTCTTTGCGATTTTTTGGGACATGTTTTTCTACAATTTCTAACGTCTTCTCTTCGAGTGTTGTTAGCATCTCTTCCGTTGTCTTATCCTTAAAGGTGGTTTTTCCCAGTCTGTTGCTTCCATGCTGGATGTAATACCTTACCAATTTATAGCCTTAGAGGGCAAATAAAAAAATTTCGAATTTGACTCTCTTTATAGTGTGAGTTCTTTCGTTCCCTGTTGCTTTTATATTGGTTGTTATTCCATTAATGTTGTGATCTGATATTTAGAATGTGTATATTGACGGATTAATTGCTTCACTTAATGAGGCAACAGTGGGATGTTGCATAGATAACACAAGGATAAATAACTTAGTTTATGCCGATGATATGGTGTTAATAAGTCCCTCTGTTAAAGGTCTGGCTCGGCTACTAAACGTCTGCGAAGTGTATTCGCAGAAACATGATATTCTTTTTAATGTTACAAAAACTAAGGTTATGCAATTTCATCCTAAAAGCTGTAATCAGCCAGCTGATATAAGGTTTAAAATGAATGGTGAAGTAATTGAGGAAGTACAAGAGTTTAAGTATTTGGGTCAAACTATTACCAGCTCCTTGAGTGATGACTCGGATATAAGAAAACAATCTCGAAGCCTGTGTGCTAAAGCGAATATGACCATAAGAAACTTTCGTTTCTGTACAAGTGAAGCTAAAGACACTCTTTCGTACTTTCTGCAGTAATATATACGGTCAGCAACTCTGGGTGAATTATAAAAAAGGTTCTGGCAGAACCCTAAATTTGCTGTACAACAGGTCTTTTAGACTCTTACATAAATTACCCCCGAGATGCTCAGCTTCGCAAATGTTTGCTACCCGCAATGTGTCGAGCTTCCCGGAGGTAAAAAGACGTGCTCAACACAGTCTAATGCAAAGAATTAAAAAATCAACCAACCCGATCATCCAAGCTATCCATGAGTCCTGCCATTTATCCTCTAAGCTATGGACTTTTTGGTACGAAAACGTCTGTCTGTAGCTCCACTTAACTTCGACAGTGCAGTATTACTTCTAATCAATTGTATATATTTCTATCCTTAGTATAAATTATGAACTGTCATTGTATTAATAATATTTGTCATCATATGGACTATAGTCTGCCAATAAACCTTTTCATTTCATTTCATTTCATTTCATTCATTTCATTAGATTATAGTTGGGGATTGGGGATATTGCTGTTATTTCTTGTGTTAACATAATTTTTTTATATATATATATATATATATATGATTCAGAACAATACCAGATGAGCCAGGAGTACCTGATTATGTGAAATGGAGAGCTAAAGACACACCAAACCAACTTAATAGGAAGGGCAACAAGCTTGACATCAGTAAAATGAGGAATCATCGCACAGAACCCCTGAAAGGTTGTGTATAACTGTATATACACACATACAGTATATATATATATATATATATATATATATATATATATATATATATATATATATATATAATATATATATATATATATATATATATATATATACACAAAAATTATTTTTTTAAATTAATATATGTATATTTACTGAACCCACGTTAATGAAGAAAACAAAGAGTAAAATTAATTTCCTTCAAGCATGTAAGATTTATTTACACAGGTTCAAGTTCGGATTTAAGATGTTTTTTTTTTTGTGAAACAACAAACATTTTGCAGCGAAATTGCATTAATTTTCTATCAATTTCCCAAAATTAATTACTGTTTTCTCTACGATTTGGAGACTAAAGAATGGTATTTTACCATTTAAAGACGTATTACTATCATATATATATATATATATATATATACATTTAAACTGCAAACACGCAGTATAATTAACGTAAAGAACGACGCTTGTATAGGAGAATATTCCGCGCAAGATGAGAGAGAGAACGAAACAAATGAAAAAATATTCTCCTATACAAGCGTCGTTCTTTACGTTAATTATACTGCGTGTTTGCAGTTTAAATGTATATAATGTACGGCATGCGGGAGGTGCCCCCTTGGGGCACCTCATTTTTTCATTTGTTTCGTTCTCTCTCTCTCATCTTGCGCGGAATATTCTCCTATACAAGCGTCGTTCTTTACGATATATATATATATATATATATATATATATATATATACACACACACACAGTATATATAGATGTGTGTTATTATATGTTACTTCTTTGTATACCTTTCATATGCCTTTATGCCTTATAAATGTAGCGAAGAGCAATGAAATTATTATTACAGTCATACCTTGAGATTCGGCGCTTGAACCTTCGTCGTTTCGCTATCTCGTCGCTATATAATTTAATACCATACCTCCAGATTAGGGTATGTTTTTCGTTGTTTCGTCGGTTGTCATCATCCACGACGCCGATCGCCAGCTTCTTTAATTTTAACCTTCTTTTCAAGATTTACAGGTTAAATAATAAAGTGTCCAACTTCAACCATTTTTTTTCAGGTGAGAAACTATTTTTATAAAGGTTTGTTGGTTGTATTTTGTCATTACTATGTCTATATTTTAGTTTAGACATGGTTTAATTACAATATTCTTAGTACTTCTTGGTAAAAAATGGTTTGAGACCGTCTGTCGGGAACGCATTCAAATTTATAACATGGGTTTTCGACTTTCGTCGTTTAGACCTTCGATCCCTTTTTGAGGAACCAATTGCGACGAATCTCGAGGTATGACCGTATTATTATTATTATTATTATTATTATTATTATTATGCGCTGCAGGAAATGCATTTCACTTATATATATATATATATACACACACACACACACACACACACACTGTGTATATACAGGGTGGTCAAAAAACTATTACCCAACTTTTTTAAAAATATTGTGGCTTACCCTCTATATCGATCTTACTGCTGAGGCCGTATGTTGTACCCATACTTTTACTCTTTCAAACGCTGGCTTTGAATCTAGATTCAACGCCCCAGAAGTACTGGAGGGAGGTATCAGAATATGGTGCTCAATTGAAAGGTGGTAAAAGTCAGCAACCGATACTTTCAGATGACAGTCAGTTTCTCCATAAATAAATAATTTTCCTAATTTTTACACAAAATAATTAATTTATTTCCTTTTTCATTTCAGACCATCATTCTGCTATAGTTGGTGAACAAGGTCATAATGAAATACTCTTTGGAAGATGAAGCATTGTTATTGAACCTGCGTAAGGAGAAACACTTGGGGGTGCAAAACGAATGAAGAAAGAGTTTCCAAATAAACGATGGACGATACCTGGACTTCAATATCTCATAAAGAAAATCGATATCACAGGGTCGACCAAACGAAAAGAAGGCAGTGGAAGGCCAAAAACATCACGTACTGAGGAAAATATTGACACGGTACAACACCCACAAGTCCGTTAGAGAAATTTAAAAAACTACTGGTATTTCTTGTTCTAGTGTTCGTCGTATAGTAAAAGATGATCTGGGTCTTAAATGTTTAAAAAGAGTCGAAGTTCATAAGCTCTCTGCATCAAATAAGCAAGCAAGAGTTGAAAAATGTCGTGCTCTGTTAGATCGATTCCTAGACAGAGAAGTGTCGAAAATATGGTTCAGCGACGAGAAGACTTTTACGGTTGCTTCAACAATAAATACACAAAATGACCGAGTTTATGGAACACAGGACAAAAAATCTATCAGTCTAGATCGACTTTGCAGGGAACGTCCGCATTTTTCTCAAAAAGTCATGGTTTCCATTTTTATTTCAAAGTTAGGGAAGTCAGAGATTGTTTTTGTTGATCAAAATGACAAAATCATTGCTGCTTATTACCGAGAAAAAATCCTCGATGCGGTACTGCCGTCGATAAGGGAGAAATCAAGGTTGCAAGCGTGCATTGATAATGGAGGAGGGCACATTCCGCATAATCTTGGACTCAATTAGGTAATTGTATAGAAACAGAAAGTTTTTCTACCCGTGTCTGTATAACAACGAGTTACAAAATAATGGTTACAGTTAGCAAAAATAACCTCACCACGAGATAGACCATGAAATTCTATACAGGACACATATATTGATTGTACAAATAACATTTGATAAAGGTAAAATTATATGGTTTAAAATCAGGGTAATAGTTTTTTTTGGCCCACCCGGTATATGTAACCTTAAAAACATAAATTTAACTTCGAGGCTTACTGTACATCCAAATTAACTAACTTTAAGAAATCTTAATTTATTAAGATACAAAATTCTATTTATTTAATTTTATATACGAGGTGTGATCAAAAAGTTCGGTAAATAGTCCCGCAACTAATGAACGCGTGTTACTAGGTGATGTCAGTGTGTATGGCTGATGACGTCACCTTGGCCACTTGCCAGATGCCAACAAACACCATTCAACTACGCACCAGTGCGCCGTGTCATTGCTTTGTGTGAGGGCTTTTTTGTGGCTTCTGGCGATTTTGCAGAAAATGTCGAAATTTGAGCAACGTGCAACATCAAATTTTGTTTTAAACTTGGTAAGACGGCTACAGAAACGCACGGAATGCTTGCAGCTGTCTACGGAGATGAAGTTGTTACAAACAAGACGGACGGACGACCACTTCTTTCATCATCTTCCAAAGACTCATTTCCTTCTCAAACCTTCCAAACCACTGCAAACAGTCTTGTTTGTAACAACTTCATCTCCGTAGACAGCTGCAAGTATTTCGTGCGTTTCTGTAGCCGTCTTACCAAGTTTAAAAACAAAATTTGATGTTTGCACGTTGCTCAAATTTCGACATTTTCTGCAAAATCGCCAGACGCCACAAAAACCTCCTCACACAAAGCAATGACACGGCGCACTGGTGCGTAGTTGAATGGTATTTGTTGGCATCTGGCAAGTGGCCAAGGTGACGTCATCAGCCATACACACTGACATCACTTAGTGACACGCGTTCATTAGTTACCGGACTATTTACCGAACCTTTTGATCACACCTCGTATATATATATACACACACACACCACACACCACACACACACACACACACACAGGGTGTCCCATAAGTCTGGAACCATAGGGTAAAATAAGTAATTCATGTTTTTCTGTATCATAGGCCCCTTCTTTTTTGATGACACTGTCACAGGAAACGCCTACTTGCGTATTCTCAATGAGGAAGCATTCCCCAGTGTCTTGAACACAGATGGGGATTTCCCAACATGGCTCCAGCAGGATGGTGCTCCTGCCCATTACAGCATCCGGGTAAGAGAGTGGCTGCACCGACAATTCCCTTGTCACTGGATAGGACGTCGAGGGCCTGTGGAGTGGCCGGCGAGGAGCCCCGATCTCACCCCGTTGGATTTTTATTTCTGGGGTCACTTGAAGGCGTTGGTCTACGCTAAGAAAATTCAGTGTCGCACATTTGCGGGAGCGCATCATCGACGCATGTACAGCAACACCATCACTCCTGATACCATTCGCCGTGTGTTTGCTAACTAGATATCTCGTCTGCATTCGTGTATCAATAATAATAGTGGATACATTGAACACGTTCTGTGAATAAAAGCTGTTTTTATTGCCGTTTTTATAATTTTGCCCTATGGTTCCAGACTTATGGGACACCCTGTATATATATATATATATATATATATATATATGCGTCTTGGTGGTGTAGTGGTTAGCGTCGCTGACTACGAATCCATCGGCCCCGGGTTCGAGACCCGACGGCAGCCGGCGAGCAGCAAAACCCAGCTGTTCATCCTTCCACACAATAAAGAAAGTGGTTGGTAGATAAATGGGTACCCTAGGTGGTCAAGTGGTTAAGACGCTCGGCTGCTGATGGGGCGTGGTTCGGATTCCACGTTAAACTGTAGGTCTAAGGTGGAGTGAAAAACTTGACCTTCGTCAGAATGAACAATTCGGGCGGAAGCTACCCAAAGGTTACCAAAGGTAAGGTATACGCTAAACATAATAGTTAGAAGGGACTAGCAAAAAATTAACAGCTAATGATTAAGGAAAAAAGGTATTTTTAAGTAAATTTGCTAAGTTCCCGAACTCTTATTAAAATTATTTACAAAATAGATAAATTCACATTCAAAAACGTTCTTTTTAGTGACGTCTTTATTTTTTAATAGAATTTCAGAATCTTCCCAATTATTACTATCATTATTATGTTTATAATTATAGTTACAAAATGCACTGGAATTATGGACTTTATAGCCATTTCGTCGACAAGATCAAAACATCGACACTCTAAAAGACTAACTTAACTTACCTTAACCTAACTTAACCTAACCAGCATAATCTAACCTATCTTAATCTAACCTAACCTAATTTAACCTAATAATAACGTATCGATAGAACGTCAAGTCGATCAGATGTCGTAAGTCTGAAAATTATTAGTAATTCTACTTTGACATCTAAAATTTTTCTCGTTTGACCAATATAAACTGAGTCGCATTGCTTACAACCGATACAATAAATAGATACAACCAATTCCATTATCTGGACTGTGTTTTACCAGGCAAGATTTAATAGCATTTTTATAGTTAAAAACTACGTTAATTAACGGTTCTATTAAGTTGGATGGTGTTTAAAACTTACATGATAAGGGAGGTTAAGGCTACTCTTTGCATTCTTCATTAGTTTAATGTGTTTAATTGTCAAATTGTCAAATTTAATTCATCTCATATATATACGATCGTCAATTGTTTGTTTGTATATAGTTGTGCGCAATATAATAATGCATTATAAAATGTATATATATCTATATATATATATATATATATAATATATATAATATATATTATATATAACGTAAAGAACGACGCTTGTATAGGAGAATATTCCGCGCAAGATGAGGAGGGAGAACGAAACAAATGAAAAAATGAGGTAACCACCCGGGAATCGAACCCGGGATCTTCCGATTGCCGGTCAGATATGATAACCATTACACCATGGGCCTCACTCAATCAAATGTCGTAATTCTCCTACATACGCGCAGAAACCAATGCCCCAAGGGGGCACCTCCCGCATGCCGTACATTATATACATTTTAACTGCAAACACGCAGTATAATTAACGTAAAGAACGACGCTTGTATAGGAGAATATTCCGCGCAAGATGAGGAGGGAGAACGAAACAAACGAAAAAATAAGGTAACCACCCGGGAATCGAACCCGGGATCATCCGATTGCCGGTCAGATTCCCGGGTGGTTACCTCATTTTTTCATTTGTTTCGTTCTCCCTCCTCATCTTGCGCGGAATATTCTCCTATACAAGCGTCGTTCTTTACGTTAATTATACTGCGTGTTTGCAGTTAAAAAAAAAAAATATATATATGGTTTATATAAACAAAATCTGAAGTTGTGTTTCGATCAGCATGTTGGAAGATCCTCCAGAACTTCTTGGCCTAATTAATCTTGGCAAACCCTGACTCGTCACCAGTTAGAGATCATGAAGCTTCCTATAATTCAGTTTTAACTTTAGATGATTTTGAAATACTAAATTCACTGAATAATGAATGTGATTCGCGAATTAATGAATCTTTTTCATATCCAAAATTTAACATCATTAAAAAATAAATGTCTTGCATCGTATTCCTTAAATATTGTTGAATTTTCATTTTAAGTTTGTTTGTTTTTTGTACAGGGTGTTCAAAAAGAAACGCAACCCGAAACAGAAAGAAAAGGGTTAGGTTACAATAATATATATACCGTACATTCTCCAATGGGTTGCGTTTCTTTTTGAACACCCTGTATAATTTTAACTTAAATATTTTGTAATTCGTTTTTAATGATACTGATGATGAGATCAGTCCAGAAACCCTTTATTCGAAAAAAATATTTTCTTTCGCACAGTCTTAGTTTCTCTCTCTCTCTCTCTCTCTCTCTCTCTCTCTCTCTTACTGTTCAGTATGTATATATACAGGGTGTCCCAGAATGAACTATTTCAATGAAATCGGACAAATTTTTTAAAAACACACTTTTATTTATGTTTATCATGTTTAATATGTGTTAAAAATGTATAAATTTCTAAATTTTTTCATAATTTTATTTTCATAATTTTTTCATTATCTGGTCCAATGAAAGACCGTCTGAAGTCATAGAATGGCAAAGAGACTCTCCAAAAGTTAACGTGTGGCTTGGAATGACCAAATCCAAAATTTATGGCCCATTCTTCTTTGCGGAAGCAACTGTAACAGGTACCGTCTACCTTGATATGCTTCAGCAGTTTCTCGAACCACAGCTTCTTGATGATGGCATTCTTGATAATGTTGTGTTTCAACAAGATGGAGCACCATGTCATTATGCTCTAATTGTTCGAGAATACCTCAACAGACGCCTTCCGAATCGGTGGATTGGACGTGGAGGACATCGACCTTGGCCTCCGCGTTCTCCGGATTTGACACCCTGGATTTCTTTGCATGGGGTTTCATAAAAACAAAGGTTTATCGCCAAAAGATCAATGCTTCTTGTTGAAACACAACATTATCAAGAATGCCATCATCAAGAAGCTGTGGTTCGAGAAACTGCTGAAGCATATCAAGGTAGACGGTACCTGTTACAGTTGCTTCCGCAAAGAAGAATGGGCCATAAATTTTGGATTTGGTCATTCCAAGCCACACGTTAACTTTTGGAGAGTCTCTTTGCCATTCTATGACTTCAGACGGTCTTTCATTGGACCAGATAATGAAAAAATTATGAAAATAAAATTATGAAAAAAATTTAGAAATTTATACATTTTTAACACATATTAAACATGATAAACATAAATAAAAGTGTGTTTTTAAAAAATTTGTCCGATTTCATTGAAATAGATAGTTAATTCTGGGACACCCTGTATATAATGTAACACAACTTGATCTTATCTCCTTTAATGAATCCTTCGGAAAGAGGAAATTGAAATATAGCCTGGAAAGCATCTAAATTTATTTTATTTATTTGCTTTCCTCCAATACGCTATAGCAATCTTCCGCTTTGGAAACATCATTTTGATTTGAATAAGTTTTCAAACTTTTCATTAACTATTTCAAATATCTTTCATTCTAGATGGAAATTTCTAAAAAAAATTTTTTAACCAATAATTTTTAACTAAATATGAATTTCTTCGCATTTAAATTCTATTCTAAACAATTATAAAAAAAACATGTCGAAAGACGTGTTTCAATTAATTAAAACGATGCAACTCCACACGTTTCTTAAAAAAAAACAAAACCAAATACTTAGTTTTTTTGGAAAAAAAAATTAAACTTGTTTTCTTTCGTTTCGAAGTTTCATTAATTAAAAAATTTATGAAAATTTTTTAATAAAAGGAATTTTTTTTTTTTATGTTCGTTGCGTTTTGACCGATTTGAGTCTGGGATTTTTTTTTTTTTTTTTTACCTTTTTATTGGAATCCGTTCACTTCATCTGATTTTATTGATGATTATTTTTTCATCGAAAAAAGAAAATGCTTTTCCTTTTAATTTTTTACTACCGATAACGAGCTACAAATAATTCCAAATATATATAAAGTATATATTTACATATATATATATATATATGATGAATAAAACCACGAAGGAAAGGAAACACAAAAAGGTGCTCAAGCGCTTTCGTCTAATGACATCCTCAGGAACACTGAACACTGGTGTTCCTGAGGATGTCATTAGACGAAAGCGCTTGAGCACCTTTTTGTGTTTCCTTTCCTTCGTGGTTTTATTCATCATAAATATTTTTCACGTGTTTACTTTCGTGAAATAATTTTCATATATATATATATATATATATATATATATATTCATCATATATATATATTCATCATAAATATTTTTCACGTGTTACTTTCGTGAAATAATTTTCATATATATATATATATATATATATATATATATATATATATATATATATATATATACTTTTTCTCTCTTGGATTACACGGGATTATTTTATTATATTTTGTGCGAAATCCCAAGAAATTATTAAATTGTCCCAAACAAGAAAATAACTAAAAAGAATCCATGCTATAAAGCCCTTTTTTGGCGGGTCACAAATGGATCTTGTTTCCTTTCTTTCTCTCACTAAAGACGAGAAAATTTTAGCAAATTGTTTTTTATGCGAATTAATTTCTCTTCCGTTGAAGAGATTCCTTAAGAAAAATTAATATTTTTCCTTTGTAGTGATTTTGCGTTCATTGAAAAGACATTTTCTCGTGAATTAATTTTTTTTTTTTTTAAACAACCTTTTATTTTTGTAATTTGAAGCTTTCTCCCTGACACGAACGAATGGTACTACTGCGAAACATAATCGACATAATATATAGACCGACAAACTAACATTTAACTATTTTCTACAAAATAACTTGTAACTATTTCCTACAAACTAACTTGTAACTATTCGCTTGAATAGTAAATTGGTTATCTTCATTGTAACAAAGATTTTTCAAAATGATATGAATACAGAGAAATGCCATCTTTGATTTAGATCAATATCCAATAATACCCAACAAAGCGAGCATGAAAATGGTTTTTATCAACTAATAAAATTCTCTTCATAATAATGAAAGGTTAAAATTTATTTGTAATTCATTTATTTTTTTTTTTTAATTATTATACTATAAAACAATTTTTATATTTAATAAAAATACGGTGTTCTGCAAATAGGATTTTGAAAAAACTTCAAAGCTTTCAACAACATTCATTTTATTCCGTCAAAGCATCGACGATGTGTTTGACAGGTAAAAAAAACTCGTTCGAAGAGACTATCGACAAAATGGATTTTATGAAATGAAAATTGTTTTAAAAATATGGTAAACTTGAGCGAAATAAAGTCGATCTGCACAATGTCGACACGCATAAAGTCGCTACTAAAAAGTTTAAATTACGTCAGGTTAGATTCAGTTGGGTTAGGTTACATAATGCTCAGTTAGGTTACGGTAGGTTAGGTCAGGTTGTCAGTCATTTTTATTGAAAATCTGAAATTACTTTGAAGCCTGAAATCTACAGTATATACTTCCGTAAGGTCGGACGTCAACAGTATGAAATTCGATTTTGTTCAAGTAACGTCCAGTAAAAATGACAGATTTCAGTATAAATAAACAAAAGAGTATTCTCTCAGACATTGTGAAGGAAATTACTTGGCAAAGCGTTATGCAATTGATAATTGCGATTACGTATTTAACACTAATCAAAACACTTTGTAGTTTAAAATTGTTGCATTATTTACTGAACGCAACTACAATGACACCTACGTCAACCAACCATCTTCAGCAACATCGATCAATCCAGAGCGAATGTGTGTAACTTGAGTTTTCTTCGGATTAAATATATTGGATTAACCAGTTTCTCCAAGGTGAGTGAACTAGAACGTCAGGATGCCACCAAGTCTTTACAATTATATTCCGACGGAAGGCAGACAAAGACTTATTAAATGTTATAACAATGGCGCGAACTTTGCTTTAAAAGAAGAACGGCCAATTTGTTTCAAACTATTGGAAGAATGCTTTACAACGGAAAGCATACTCTCTCTCTCTCTCTCTCTCTCTCTCTCTCTCTCTCTCTCTCTCTCTCTCCTCTCTCTCTCTCTCTCTCTCTCTCTCTCTCTCTCTCTCTCTATATATATATATATATATATATATATATATATATATATATATATATATATATATGTAAAGAACGACGCTTGTGTAGAAGAACGTTCCGCACAAGATGAGGAGAAAGAACGTTCTTTCTCCTCATCTTGTGCGGAACGTTCTTCTATACAAGCGTCGTTCTTTACATTAATTATACTGTGTGTTGTTTGCAGTTAAAAAAAAAAATAATATATATATATATATATATATATATATATATATATATATATATATACACACAGCATTAGTACTCTAATAGATTTGACAGTTCACATTGAAAGATATCCGTAACGGGCATATTAATGCTTTCATGCTTTTCAGGTGGCCGCAAACATAGTGTTGATCATGAGATGAAACATTTCCTACTCATGATGATTGAGGTGAATCCCTTGATAACTCTCCAGGAGTTAAATTTATCATTTCTTGCTGTCTGGCCCAGGAAGCCCCGAATATCTGGTGCGTCGATCAGTAGAGCCTTAA
Source organism: Bathynomus jamesi (assembly GCA_023014485.1). Lineage (NCBI taxonomy): Eukaryota > Metazoa > Arthropoda > Malacostraca > Isopoda > Cirolanidae > Bathynomus > Bathynomus jamesi. Next base: position 188,228 of record JAJOZX010000537.1, read on the forward strand.
ATGCCCAACTAATTACCGAAAAGCTGGCTGAAAATGTTCAAGTACCACGAAACGCGCGAGAAAGATGGGCTGCAACCTTTATACGAAGGACGTAGGGAAGAACACTACTGGAGGATTAATATTATCATAGCGATTTGTGCAAACGTGGGGGTGCTTTATTACAAGCTAGCTTTTGGTGGCGTGAACAAATGTGTATTTGCTGATTTCCTCCAGTCCCTCTCGACCATTATAGGCGAGGAACACTCTGTGGTAATTCTGGACAATGCTCCTTGTCACAATGATGCCCGCATTTAAAATCCCAATAAAATTATAAAACATTTGCTTCCTCATTCTCTCTTCTTAAATCCTACAGAAAATGTCTTCAATGCATCGAAAGTAATGCTGAAAAGAAACCTGTGTAACCTACAAGATGTCATGACAGCAGAGAAGGCGAAACAGACCGAAATGACACTTTTTCAGTGGAGAGGAAAACCACCTACATTGAGTAATCTCAGAGGCCATACTGAGCGTGTCAGTCGAAATTATTAATAACTGTTATAGACATTGTACAACTTACTTACTCAAATGTCTTGATAGAGAGGATATTTGGAGTTGAATAAACAGTATGTAGTTGAGAGTATATAGTGTATATTAGGAAATATACAGGGTATCCACAATGTCTTGTCACCCAGTAAAATAATAAATGATTTCCGTTTTTCTTTCAGACCCACTTGAAATGTGTGATAGCAGCAACTATACGATTGAACAACGCATATTGGTAAGTACCTGGGTCCATGATCGACCACGCAATGGCAAAACTATTGAAAATATTCGTGCAGACTTTCAGGACCGATTCAATCGTGCAGCTCCTTTTTGGAGCCCATTGTGCTAACTCCCGGATTATTATGACTAACAGCATCGGTAGTCGAACGCCCGTCCTCAGTGTTTTCACTTCATTTATGGCGAAAGTGTTATCTACTGAGCTACGGGTGTTGCCATATACCTGTATAACCTGTGGCTTCTAACGATGAAAGTTTGAGTCATATATATATATATATATAAGCTGCTGTGAAGAGTGGTTTTCCCGTATTGTACGCATAAATATCTCTTGAATATTCTGTAAAAATTTAGTATCGCATTTTGTATCAAAAATAATTTTACGTGAACTAATTAACACATTGAAATCTATATAACTTTCTGGTGACTTTTGGCAAGTAGTGCTATACAGAACCTAAGACCTAGCGTGCTACGGCTGAACGCACGAACAAACGAACGCAAGCACATATGCCGAACTACTTCACGAAATTTTCTCAATTCCATTATCTTATGTAAGTAAAGTAAATAAAATTTAATTTAAAGGAAGAACATTATTTAAAATGAACTATCTACAAATATCAAATACACTGTATCAAGTGAAGAAGCATACAAAACTGTAGTCTAGAAATAAACAAGATACAATAAAACAACAAAAAAACTTCTTCTACTTCAGCCCAAGCACCCTAACCCACTTTCTTTACCGCAAGGGGCTCCATGAAGGGACAAGATGCTCTGCAGAAAGGCTTGCCTTTTCAACCCAGTCCAGACGCTGCTTCTCCCGCATCCGAGGAGGCCTCCCCTTCGTCAACGAATTGGGGAATTCAACGCAATCAAAAGACAGGAATGCCAAGCGTTTATCGGTAAAAATAAACAAATAACATCTTACATAAAATCTTACATCTCTTTCATTTTGTCATATATGACAGAGAAGGCTGAAAGAAAGAATAACCAAATAAAATTGGAAAACGAAAATAACGAACTGAAACAGCGCATAAACGCGCTAAATGAGACAGTATCCATTTTGGGAAACTTGCTTGAACACCAAATCAAGGAAATGGAAAAATTAAACAGCGGCATTAAACAGGAAACGTATAAAGTTCCGCGCTTCAATGGGTGACCTGGATTCTCACATAGTTCCACAGATGAAAACCCAAACGAAATCATCAAAGGGGCCATTAGAGACAAGCTCCGTATAAACACTCCACAAAATGTCATTATGGAGGACAGTTGAGTTGAAAAAAATAATGACATCGACTAGACTCTAGAGAATTATAGAATTCAGATTGCGTGAACAACTTTGAAAATCTGAAACAAGAAGTGCAGTGATACAAATTAAACCAAATAAATTCCTTAATGAATCACTTTGTGAATACAGAAAAGAAGTGTTTGACAATTATTAAAACTCCAAAAAGATAAATTGTTTTATTCCTCTTTTGTAAAAGACGCGATAATATATGACCGTAAACCCCAGGAGGGACAAAGAGTGTCGATTCGTACTCAATCTGATTTCGATAACTTCTGACAGCGTCTACAAATAGGAATGGCAACAGCATAACTCATGTCCTAGGTAAACCTATCATTATTATTATGTAACAATAATTAAAGGGAAAGTATAATTTTATAAATCTACACTGTTTTGCAATTTCGTAATTTTATGATTCTTATAATCTTATAATTTTGTAAATTAACAATATTCATAATCCTTTTAATTTTATAATTTTGTAATTTAACAATATTCATAATCCTTTTAATTTTATAATTTTGTAATTTAACAATATTCATAATCCTTTTAATTTTATAATTTTGTAAATTAACAATATTCATAATCCTTTTAATTTTATAATTTTGTAATTTAACAATATTCATAATCCTTTTAATTTTATAATTTTTAATTTTAATATTTTATAATGCTATAATTATGTAACGTTTAACTTTATGGTTTCATTGTGGATACATACAGTACATAATATTACGTTTTTGCGTACGTTCTTGCTTTACGTTCTTGTTTTTTATTTTTTCGTATATTGTCTTATATTTTTTGTCTATTATTACTTTTATTACCGTTTTACCTAATCTCTAAATCATAATCAGTCGTTCAAATACTCTCAATATTGTAAATGAAATTAATGAATGTGAAAACTTAATAAACAGGAAATACAACAATGAAAAATTGCCCCTCCTACATTTAAACATTTAAAGTCTCCCAGACAAACTATGGTAAATTGACAGCTAACCTGAAACTATTACAACCTAAATTTATGTGTATTCTATCACAGATCTCTTACCTACACGGTGTAGTCACCAATTTTTGCTCACAAGAACATACAAAAGTTGATTACAAATCTTATAGGGATAATAATAAACTAAAATGCCTAAATGAAATAATATTTTTTTGACTGGTCAAAAATAATGAAGATAACCGACATTGGAACAAAATTTTAAACATTCTGAACATTAACGAATATATTCAATACAGATTTTCCTGTTAAATCAAAACTAACCTCTAAAACTAAATACAACAACCAATATAACATTCCAGCACTCACTGTGAGTATTAAACGCAAACATACAATTTTTAAATCATGGAAAGCTGATATTATTACCAAATAGACATACAAAAATTATTGACTTTTCTTAGATCCAATCTTACCGAACGATCTCTCTTCAGCAATAAAAAATCCGAAAATAAAGATTCTGACATCATTACGATCCCGGTAAAAATATAAAAATTAGTATCAGATGAAACCGCAATCCCAATTTCTGATAAATGAAACGAATAGGCAATTAGAGGATGTTTATGAATGGATTTGTTTTAATAAACTTTTAGTGAACCTGATAAAGTTATTTTATATTGCTACCAAAACATAACCACCAAAACCTAAAATACAAACTATCATATAAAAATTGGAATAACGTTAAAGTGAGATAAATATTTTAAAACTAAATGACTTTCACAAATTCAGTTTGCTGCCAAAAGATTCAAAGTTATCAATAAAAATCAAAATATATCAACCATTCAAAGAGCAATCACCCACATCAAGCACGTCATCACAATAACTCTAGACTCCCCGGAGATTTTATACGCAAATCAAGCTATACAATGGAAACTTCAAGAAACGCACTCTCTTTCAAAGGAGCAGATGTTTGGAATGCAATTCCCATAAGTATTAGACAGCCTTCATCATTAAATGTACTTCATAAATCAGTAATGAAGTATTTCATTAGCTCTTACTGATGGAAAAGTTCACTGACGCATTATTACTATAATAATTAAGTTCCTATTTTATATTTAATTATCTCAAAAATGATTCCCACAAAATCATATCCGAGCTCGACTTTCCGAGAATCTTTCTAATTTTTCATTAAACTTTTATTTACGTAATTTTTCTAATTCTTTTCATAAACTTCATTTATTTTCTACTAAATATACAATTGATAATTTTATTCAAAATTGTGTAAAATAATCAAACAATATGCCAATTATTTCTGTAAATCTTCACCGTTATTATTATTATTATTATTATTATTATTATTAAAATAACTTGCCATTTCACTTACCAGCCTTTTGTAATAAGTAAATAAACTGAATTCCATCAGTTCTGCCTGAAAAACTTCCATGCTCCAGTGGCACATTCATATTAGAATACTTTAAATGTATTAATGTCATATCAGTTATCTAAATTGTACAGAAAAATGCTGAAAGCATTATAAAATTTTATGCAAGTTGTATTCTTTTTCTGAATAATTTTTTAGGAATTCTTAAATTTTTAATTTTGAAAAAGAATTCACTCTCACATTTTTAAGTTAAGAGTAGGCCTATTACCCAGAATCATTTAAAATACAACCATTGACTCCACACTTTTGCGTTAAACTGTACTGCCGTATAGTGTTCGGTAGGAGAACTAAATTACCCACGAAAAAACTTCACCAACTTAAATTCTATTTCACTATTTACTTTTAAATAGCTTAATATTTATTAAACGTAACCATCAATTAATAAATTAGGCATATATAGGAATACAATTTTAAAGATAAATGTGATGACTTTAAAAACTTATTCAATAAAGTTATAAAATATGCGAGTATACCCTTGTGCAAAGCGTACTTTTCACTCCAAACGCTAGGTGGCGAGCACCTAATGTTCATTCGGCGGACTAATGCGCTCAATAATGAAAAATAGCGTCAGTTTCATATCTTGTTATATAGAAACTTTAGTAATATCTGCGTAGCAGTTTATCTATACATTGGCTGCACCAAATTCATAAAAAAAGACTCAAAGTGTTATCATAATTAAAAATAATAAGGACCTATTTCTTCTTTCTCATTTATGCTAATATCAGTAAATAGTTAATAAGAAGAGAGAGAGAGAGAGAGAGAGTTACAAGGAGTTACAAGGAAAAGAAGTATCTCAAAAGGCCTTGAGGCCCATACCGAGTAGGTACCAATGGCAACGGGTGACAGGGAAAATTTTCTACACACAAATAGTGTGCAAGATTTAGTCTAACCTTTTCTTGAAATGATCCACAGAGGAACTGTTCACAACTTCTGAAGGTACACTGTTCCACGTGTCACAGATCTTATACGTAAAGTAATTCCCACACACACACTAGTCCTACTGTTTCAAATCCAACTTCCAACCATTGTTGCGAGTTGGGTTATCATTTAAACTAAACATGCTTCTAAAATCGACATCGTTGAACCCGCGTAAGAGCTTGAAAACCTCGATCAGTTGACCGCGCAGCCTCCGAGTTTCCAGTGAAAACAAGTCCAGGGCGCGTAAGCGTCGATTGTAGCCCATATGCCTAACGGAAGGGATTAACTTTGTGGCCCTCGCCTGCCTCGCTCTCAGCCTCTCAATATCTTTCCTGAGGGTGGGCGACCAGAACTGCACAGCATACTCCAGGTGCGGCCGAACCAGGGAATTGTACAGAGAGAGCACAATCTCCTTGTTCCGAAACTGAAATTGCATCCTGATATAACCCAACAGCTTCTGGCTTTCTTTTCCACCTCTACGCACTGTTTCGTAAACATAAGGTCGCTGCTAATTAGCACACCTAAGTCCTTTTCCAAATCATCGCCTCGATATTACTCCCAACATCGAGTAGTTCGACTTGGGATTGGCGTAGCCAATGTGCATCACCTTGCATTTACCCAAGTTAAACGGCATTTGCCATTTTTCGGACCACTCTCCTATCCTACGTAGGTCCGCACGCAGTTGCTCGATCGCTTCGGCGTCCCAACATTGGCCCCAAGGTTGGTGTCATCAGCGAATTTGGCGATCCGACTGACGATGCCACCGTCGATATCATTTATATAAATGATAAACAACAGTGGCCCCAAAACGGAACCCTGAGGAACCCCACTAGTGACCGAGGCCCAACCCGAACTGACCCTTTTAATTACAACCCTCTGCCGCCTATTCTTCAGCCAGTTTTCAATCCACCTACCTACTTCCCCACCGATACCCAGCGCGCGGACTTTCGCCATTAGCCGCGGTGAGGTACCTTATCAAAGGCTTTCTGAAAGTCGAGATAAAGTACGGGGCTCCAATAAACCTTAGCCCTCCCCCGCCCATGGCCTAACCATTAGAGGTACAGTAAAACTAAACATACCTTACAAAAGAGAATTTAATCCTGCATTTAATGAGAAACAATTAAAACTTGGTGTTCCCGCCATTGGCTTCCACAGCCTGAATTCGCTTTGGTAGCTTGCCAAAAGTGACGTGAATGGATCTTGATCGTTACACACAAATTTGCTAAAACAGTTTCAATGTGTTGCGTCATTGTATCCTTCGAAATCGATTTGCTGCAGGTTCTTGAAACAAGAGACATTCAACCTTGTCCTTTATAACTGATCCAATGTGTTCACAGACGTTCAGGTCAGGAGAATTTCCTGGCCATTCTTCATTTCCAAAGAAATCGATCTCATGGTTCGCAACAACTGTTGAGTGGCTAATGCCTTAATTAGGGAGCCTTATCGTGCAGAAGTGTGACCTGATCGACATCCATAACATTGTTTGGGTTTCTTCGAAAAGGAATGACATGCTGGGATAGAATAATATCACGAAAATACTGTCCATCCCAACTCTGACCATTTGGCTTCAGCACCTACATGAGCTCTTTGCAGTGAACAACAAACCACACCAACACAGTCTGGACTTTTAGTAATTCGCGATAATGTTCATTGTCATCGATTCATCTGGTGTTGTGGCCCACACTCGATCATTTTGGTAGTTAGGCCGATGTGTTACGTAAACAAAAAATTCATCGAGACAGCTAAATGCATGAAATCATCCAATCCCAATCTTCAAGTAATGGGCAAACAATTCTGTCATCGATGTTAAGTTGAGTTTTTCTTGCTTTGGAAGTTCATGCCAAGGCTTTAAACCTTGCCTATGACGGTACAGTCGAATGATCTCACCACTAACGATCTTTCCTCTCAACACTTCGATCTAGTTAGTTTAGCACAGCTGTTTTTCCGCTTACGCGTACCGCTTTCAATGATGTCGTTTGTTTCCTGAGAGAGTGGCAAATTTGGGCGCCCAGATTTGGTTGTATCCATTTCACATTCATCCAAAGTTTTATTCCAATTTCTTTTGACGAAGTCCTCACCTCTTCGCAACTTTTGGCAACCCATAAACGTGTTATAAAGGTGGCTCCAGCATCACGAGCTTCCCGAAATGTTATTGCTCGTATGCGATCTATCACACGTTGCCTCTCCGAATCACCAATTAATTGAGAAGCCATTATATTATCACTTTATCAGCTAGAGTAATTTTAATACCTGCAATAAATAAAGAATTTTTATATATTTTTATAATCACTAAATTTTCGATATAAGTAACAATAAGCTGCAAATGGGGGGGGGCTAAGGTTTTCTGGAACCCCTTATATCAATCGCCCTATTCTTATCATACTCACCCAACATGACGTGGAAAAACTCGAGCAAGTTGGTGAGACACGACCTATGCCGTCTAAACCCATGTTGGGAGTCCCCAAGCAGCTTGTAAGAATCCAAATAGTTAACGATCCTATCCGCTATTATCCCCTCTAATAATTTACCTACAACTGAAGTGAGACTAATGGGACGATAGTTCCCTGGACTTTCGTGATCCCCTTTCTTAAAGATAGGGGTCACGTTGGCTTCCCTCCAGTCACCAGGCACCTGGCCCGTCTCCAACGATTTGTTCAAGACTGTAGCCAGGTGGGGAGCCAGAGAGAGAGAGAGTTACAAGGAGTTACAAGGACAAGAGGAAGCCTCAAAGACCTTCCGGTCCACTCTGGGAGGTTCCTGTTATTAAACAAGTTTATTTTTCTTTCAACTATCCTAGCAGTAGTAGAAAACTGGAGAGAAAAGTAGAAGGCTCTCTCCCCACCCTCCGCTCCCTCCCTGCCAGAGGCAGGTACGGAAAAAGGTTGAAGAAACTACCTTGACCCTGGAAAAGTAGCGAAGGAAATTTTACAGGAAAGTGGAGAATATATAAATAGCTCTATATTTAGCATGCTCACAGAGACACCGTGCAAGCGAACTCCTGCAGAGTTTTGTTATGTTTTAATCTTAAACTATGAGAGTATTCAGTACTTTGTCTAGCCTATTTTTAAACACATTTACACTTTGACTGGAAACAACCTCTGAGGGAAGTTGGTTCCAGATATTAACTATTTTATAGGAAAAGAAATTCCCGCAGACAGAGGTCCTAAATTTCTTTAGTTCCAGTTTAAACCCATTATTTCTTGTCGGATTGGCATTAAGTGAGAATAAGTTTCTGTAATCTACCCTGTCTATTCCTTTGAGCATCTTGAAGACTTGAATAAGCTGACCCCGCAACCTCCTCGTCTCTAAGGTAAACAGATTTAGGCGCTCCAATCTCCGTTGGTAGCTTTGCATTCTCATTGAACGGATCAATTTTGTAGCCCTTGCTTGTACTCTTTCTAACCTTTCTATGTCCTTCCTGAGGGATGGAGACCAAAACTGCGCACAGTATTCCAGTTGAGGTCTGACTAGAGAATTATAAAGAGACATTACAGTCTCCTTGTTCCGAAACTGGAACTGTCTTTTAATATAACCTAATAATTTTAAGGCCCTCTTTTCGACTTATGCACAGTGCTTCGACGGTTTCAGATCGTTGCTGATATAGACTCCTAAGTCTTTCTCTAGATCGGTCTCAGTCACGTTCCTTCCCAAGAGAGTAATCGGTCTTCGGGTTTTTATAACCTATGTGCATTACCTTACATTTGTCCAAGTTGAGTGGCATCTGCCAAGTAGCAGACCATTCGCCCAACCTGTCAAGATCGTTCTGAAGCGTTCTTACGCCCTCCTCAGTACCTACACTACTTCCTAATTTCGTATCGTCTGCAAATTTGGAGATTGCACTTAGAAGCCCGACGTCTATATCTTATTAATATAGATGATAAAAAGTAAAGGACCGAGAACGGAACCCTGTGGGACACCACTGGTGACGGGCGCCCACTCCGAAGCCACTCCATTTATTACCACTTTCTGCTTTCTATCTTTTAACCAATCCTCAATCCAGTTGGAAACGAGCCCGGTGATTCCTAGTCCTTTGACTTTAGCCATCAATCTAGCGTGAGGGTCTTTGTCAAAGGCTTTTTGAAAGTCGAGATACACTATATCTATTGCCCTACTTGCATCGTACAGTGTATGCATATTATGGAAAAACTCTAACAGGTTTGTCAGACAGGATCTATGTCGCCTAAATCCATGTTGAGAATAAAAAATTAGATTGTTAGATTCAAGATGATACACAATACGTTTTGTAATGTGTAATTCCAACAGTTTGCCGACAACTGATGTTAAACTGATCGGGCGGTAATTACAAGGATTTTTTCTATCACTCTTTTTAAAGATTGGTGTTACATTTGCTAACTTCCAGTCGGTTGGAACTTTCCCTAACTCGATTGATTGTTTGAATATGGTTACTAAGTCGTCAACAACATTGTGGCTAACCTCTTTTAACACCCTTGGAAGAAATAAGTCGGGGCCAGGTGATTTGTATTTGTTCATCTTGTCAATTAATTGCTGTACCTCATTTCTCGTAAAAATTATGGTCTCTACGGGATGGTCACCGTCATATGTAATCCGAGGACTTGGCACTTCTATTGTGTCTTCCTCCGTGAAGACTGTAACGAAGAACTCGTTTAACATATTAGAGAGAGAGAGAGAGAGAGAGAGAGAGAGAGAGAGAGAGAGAGAGAGAGAGAGAGAGAGAGAGAGAGAGAGAGTTACAAGGAGTTACAAGGAAAAGAAGTACCTCAAAAGGCCTTGCGGCCCATACCGAGGAGGTACCAATGGCAACGGGTGCCAGGGAAAATTTTGTAAAAGTTTATTTTTCTTTCAACTATCCTAGCAGTAGTAGAAAACTGGATAGAAAAGTAGAAGGCTCTCTCCCCACCCTCCGCTCCCTCCCTGCCAGAGGCAGGTACGGAAAAAGGTTGAAGAAAATACCTTGACCCTGGAAAAGTAGCCAAGGAAATTTTACAGGAAAGTGGAGAATATATAAATAGCTCTATATTTAGTTTGCTCACCTGAGAGTATTCAGTACTTTGTCTAGCCTATTTTTAAACACATTTACACTTTGACTGGAAACAACCTCTGAGGGAAGTTAGTTCCAGATATTAACTATTTTATAGGAAAAGAAATTTCCGCAGACTGAGGTCCTAAATGTCTTTACACACTCAAATAGTGTGCAAGATTTCGTCTACCCTTTTCTTGAACTGATCCACAGAGGAACTGTTCACAACTTCCGAAGGTAACCTGTTCCATGTGTCACAGATCTTATACGTAACATAATTCCCACACACACTAGTCCTAAACCGTTTCAACTCCAACTTCCAACCATTGTTGCGAGTTGGGTTATCATTTAAACTAAACATACTTCTAAAATCGACATCGTTGAACCCTCGTAAGAGCTTGAAAACCTCGATCAGTTGACCGCGCAGCCTCCGAGTTTCAAGCGAAAACAAGTTCAGGGCGCGTAACCGTCGATTGTAGCCCATATTCCTAACGGAAGGGATTAACTTTGTGGCCCTCGCCTGCACTCGCTCCAGCCTCTCAATATCTTTCCTGAGGGTGGGCGACCAGAACTGCACAGCATACTCCAGGTACGGCCGAACAAGGGAATTGTACAGTGAGAGCACAATCTCCTTGTTCCGAAACTGAAATTGCCTCCTGATATAACCCAATAGTTTCTGGGCTTTCTTTTCCACCTCTACACACTGTTTCGTAAACTTAAGGTCGCTGCTAATTAGCACACCCAAGTCCTTTTCTAAATCAGTCACCTCGATATTACTGCCCAACATCGAGTAGTCCGACTTGGGATTGGCGTAGCCAATGTGCATCACTTTGCATTTACCCATGTTAAACGGCATTTGCCATTTTTCGGACCACTCTCCTATCCTACCTAGGTCCGCACGCAGTTCCTCGATCGCTTCGGGCGTCCCAACATTGGCCCCAAGCTTGGTGTCATCAGCGAATTTGGCGATCCGACTGACGATGCCAGAGAGAGAGAGAGAGAGAGAGAGAGAGAGAGAGAGAGAGAGAGAGAGAGAGAGAGAGAGAGAGAGAGAGAGAGAGAGAGAGAGTTACAAGGAGTTACAAGGAAAAAGTACCTCAAAAGGCCTTGCGGCCCATACCGAGGAGGTACCAATGGCAATGTGTGCCAGGGAAAATTTTCTACACACTTAAATAGTGTGCAGGATTTGGTCTAACCTTTTCTTGAAATGATCAACAGAGGAACTGTTCACAACTTCTGAAGGTAACCTGTTCCACGTGTCACATCTTATACGTAAAGTAATTCCCACACACACTAGTCCTAAACCATTTCAAATCCAATTTCCAACCATTGTTACGAGTTGGGTTATCATTTAAACTAAACATGCTTCTAAAATCGACGCTATTATACCCTCTAATTATTTACCTAGAACTGAAGTGAAATGGTGTTATTTATAGAGGCTCCAAAGCCTCTCTTCCCACGCATAAGGTAGCAGTAGGGTCCTAATCGTAAGAGTAGAGAAAAAGACTTAATACTAAAGGTTCTTTTTTTTTTTTTTTGCAGTCAGAGGAGAGCATCCTTAACCTAAGCTAAAAGGACAGAGTAGGGATGGGAAGGGTTCCTAGTAACCCACGGGACAGGTTTGTACAACAGACTTCACCCGCCCTCCCGAAAGAGAGAGAACCTAAAGGAATTGGCAGCCAATTTCTCTAGAATCCCACGACTCGAGAGAGAGAGAGAGAGAGAGTTACAAGGAAAAGAAGTACCTCAAAAGGCCTTGCGGCCCATACCGAGGAGGTACCAATGGCAACGGGAGAGAGAGAGAGAGAGAGAGAGGAGAGAGAGAGAGAGAGAGAGAGAGAGTCTTCTCGTACACTCTTGTTATAAAATAAATAATTTTTATACCCTAAAAACCTAAAAACGTTTATGTACTTTTAAAGAAATTCGCAATTAAAACCAAAATGTCTGAAAATAAATTTGAAATTGGAAAACTAAAAAACGCATTTAAAAATTTTCAGGTGTTTCAAAATCGAAAAATTGAAGCATATAAATTAGTCTGTTATATTTTCATGCAAGAACAAAACCACTAACAAATATCTCTTGAATAATAATAATAATAATAATATAATAACTAGAGGGGACTCGACCCCTGACTCTCGATTGCTTTTTAATGTTTCAGTGGGTTAAAAGATGTCTTCAGTAAAATAGCGCTAAAACTATCTTCAAAACAAATTATCTTTGATATAAGCGAAAATGGTGAAAATTTCCGTTCCGTTTTCCTTATCTATTTCAGATATCTATTTTAGAAAAACGTAATCTGAGAAGGTTCTTGGCGCGCCCTCAAACTCGATCTGTTAAAAATGTTACACCATTTTAAGGGATACCTAATATACAATTCCCCAAAATTTGTCTTTAAAATTATTTTCGCTTGAAGCAAAAATGGTGAAGATATCTGCCGGACTTTACCTTAACCGTTGTTTACATGAAACCACTTGTATTATAAGAACACACACACACACACACACACACACACACACTGTGTATATATATATATATATACGATCTGTGTGTAACATATATATAAACACACACAGTATATTAATTAATTATGTATTTCAAAATTTTCACATTTTTCATCTATTTCCAATTTATTACATTAGTCCTCATACATACTTCGTGGACCTTTTTATGCACAAACATTCATTAAATTTAATGTTATTCATAAACACCCACATATACCCATATTCAGTATATGAGACAACTCAGAATGGTCCCCTGAGATAACTTTTACGAAATACACAGACCTAATGTGCATGGAACAAGAACTCTCCTGTGATAATTAAATCCATTATAGTCCGAATAAGTAATGGTAAATGACAAATACGGATACTGGTGACCCGTTGCCAACGTTGGGCTTCCATCATGGAAAAGAAAAACATTAGTATTTGTCATTTACCATTACTTATTCGGACTATAGTGGATTGAATTATCCAGGGGAGTTCCTTGTTTCATGCACATTAGGTCTCTCTCTCTCTCCACACACACACACACACACACACACACACACTCGTGTGTGTATATATATATAATATATATATACACACACGAATTATGCATTTTCAATTTTTTTCGAATTTTTCGTCGAATTTATTTCGTATGAAGGGTCATAGAAAAAATAATTAATTAGTCCTCATATACTTCCCTCATTGGCCTCTTTATTCGAAAAAATCATTAAATTTAATGCTAATCATTAAATCCCACACCACACCCACACTCACAGATGTACAGAATATATATATATATATATTAACGCTCATAAGTATTCGTACAGAGAAATATTTCGGTTATATTCGCCCTTATATTTTGTACCATGCATACTGCATAGGATATTTATGAAACGTTTACTGTTCAGTTTAGAAAAATTTAACAAATAAAAAATTAATTTAACTCCAACGTATAATGTAAAATATCAAAGAATTTGGAGAAAATATAAAAAAGTTAAAATGCAAAAGTTTTCTACATTTAGTTACAAAATTATCTAATACTTTGTGTGTCCAACCTTTGCTTGAATGACTTCAATGATTTGTTTTAAGTATTTTTCTACAAGGTTTCGACATCTCTTAGTTGAAATTTGAGCTCATTTTTCTAAAGAAAATTATTGCAATTCATTCAGGTATGAAAGATTTCCCTTGCGGACAGCTTTTTTCAAATGAAACCATAAATTCTCGCTTAAATTGAGATTTGGTTTTGACTGGGGCACTCGAGAAGCTTGAAATTCTTTTACTGAAGCCATTTCATGGTGGTCTTACTTTTATGTTTTGGATCATTATCTTGTTGCAGTACCCATTTGCGACACATTCGCAACTCCCGAACTGAAGACAATACATTTTCGTCTAAAATTTCCTGATATTTCTACAAATTCAAGATTCCATTGATGACAACAAGCTTTCCTGGACTAAAAGCACTAATGCACCTCCAAAGAAGCAAACTACCATCACCATCTTTAAACGTAGGAAGGATTTTTTTCCCCCCTCGAATGCAGTGTTTGATTTTCGCTAAATATACTGTTATTCGTTGTTCCTGAATAATTCAATTTTGGTCTCGTCTGTCCAGAGAACTTTCTTCCATAATGTAAATCCATCATTTTGACGATCCTTGGCGTACTTTAAACGAGTTTCTTTGTGTGCTTTTCGTAGGAGAGGTTTTCTTCATACAACTCTTCCATGCAGACGTATAGTACGACGTATAGTAGAGAGCTGGACATCGATCTTAGATAGTCTTAATGTTTGGCAAATATCACCTGCAGTGTCTCGTGGATTCGTAGCAGCCATTCTTTCAATCAGTGTAGGTGTACGTTTTGAGAACTTGCAATGTCGTCCACACCTTGTTAGAGTTTTGATTGTTCCAAAGCCTTTCCATTTCTTTATAACTGCAGCAACCGTCGTAAATGGAATTCAAAGTTCTCCTATCTTCGTATAACTCTTTCTAGACTCCTGTGCAGCAATAACAGATCTCTTAAGATCTATAGACATTAGACAGCTCCTTACCACGACAATCCCATTGCTTTCTCATGGCTTGTACAGTCCATCCGTCTTCTATGAAGATTCAGAGAAAATTGTAGAATTCAGAATTGCCAACAGTTTCTAATCAACAAACAGCCAACTACTGATAAAAATTTTAAAATTCTTTAGGCTTAAGCCTAAAGAATTTAAATTTTTTTATCAGTAGTCATTGGGTCTATATGGGTTAAGGTGTTCACACAAAGTATAAAATAATTTTGTAAATAAATGTACGAAAATTTCCGCATTTTAACTTCTTTCTTATTTTCCTCAAATTCTTTGATGTTTTATATTATACGTTGGAGTTGAATTAATTTTTTTTATTTGTTACAGTTTTCGAGACAAACGATAAACTTGTCATAAGTAGCCTATACATGGTACAAAAGATAAGGACAAATATAACTGAAATATTTCTCTGTACGAATACTTATGAGCGCCAATATATATATATATATGATGAATGAAACCACGAAGGAAAGGAAACACAAAAAGGTGCTCAAGCGCTTTCGTCTAATGACATCCTCAGGAACACTGAAGTACATGAAAGGTTACGGCCTATATATAGGTTACAGAAAGAAAAAAATAAATAAATAACATACACACAAATATATATATATATATATATATATATATTATATATATATACACATACATATCTACACACACACACACATATATATATATGCAATAAACGGAGTAAAATAAAAATTAAAAATTAAAAATTAGAGGATTAACAAAGAGGCATACAGATTTGTAAGGAAAAATATCGATTTTTAGCACAAGATCAAATGAATTATAAAAATACAAATATATACTGGAAATCTGCCCGGGTTTTAACACTTTGCCTTTTAGAGTCAAATTTCGATATATAAAAATAAAAAGAAGATTAAAAGTTAATAAAGTAGCGTACAAGTTTACCAAAGATTTAGCGTCCTACCCTTTTTATCTAAATTTGTTTTGAAGGAATTCAAAACAACAGGATCGAGTTGAAAAAGACCTTTGCTTATGTTGAAGTTATTTAAAAGTTGGATAATGGCAGACTCAAGAATATTTCTATTGACAATGTTGCTAGAATGAAATAAAACTGAAGCATTATTCCAATCAATACAGTGGGATAACTCTGACAAATGGACAAAAGAGCACTGGACAACTGTCCTGTTCTAACGGAATATTGATGCTGTTTTATACGTGTGTGCAAATCCTTTCCCGTCTGACCTATGTAAAAGGAATCACATTGTTTACACCCAATTTTATAGATAATGCCTGAATTATTGGTAGGGCTATTTTTTACTATGATATTTTTCACAATATTGTTATATGAAAATACTACATTAATATCCAGCCCAGGTTTTAAGTTTAGTATCTATCGGAAAACAACAACAATTTGTCCTACGTACACTTTTACTCGGGACATGACACCCCTACTAAGAAGGCCATTTTTTCATCAATGTTTCTCCGCGCCCTTAGGATCGCCAGTCCGGAATACATCGATGCCGAATTGGAAAAAATCAACGGTATTGGAAGTGATCTGTGTTACCCATCTGCGTTTATGGAATCTTGTCTCAACAAGGCAAAACGAACTTTCTATCGTGTCAATAATAACACTCGTACTTTGTAAAAAATATTTTAGTACTTCCATTTTTCCCGGGCTTTTAGGCATTGCTAATGTACTTAAACTTTTGGATATTAATGTAGTATTTTCATATAACAATATTGTGAAAAATATCATAGTAAAAATAGCCCTACCAATAATTCAGGCATTATCTATAAAATTGGGTGTAAACAATGTGATTCCTTTTACATAGGTCAGACGGGAAAGGATTTGCACACACGTATAAAACAGCATCAATATTCCGTTAGAACAGGACAGTTGTCCAGTGCTCTTTTTGTCCATTTGTCAGAGTTATCCCACTGTATTGATTGGAATAATGCTTCAGTTTTATTTCATTCTAGCAACATTGTCAATAGAAATATTCTTGAGTCTGCCATTATCCAACTTTCAAATAACTTCAACATAAGCAAAGGTCTTTTTCAACTCGATCCTGTTGTTTTGAATTCCTTCAAAACAAATTTAGATAAAAAGGGTAGGACGCTAAATCTTTGGTAAACTTGTACGCTACTTTATTAACTTTTAATCTTCATTTATTTTTATATATATCGAAACTTGACTCTAAAAGGCAAAGTGTTAAAACCCGGGCAGATTTCCAGTATAAATTTGTATTTTTATAATTCATTTGATCTTGTGCTAAAAATCGATATTTTTCCTTACAAATCTGTATGCCTCTTTGTTAATCCTCTAATTTTAATTTTTAATTTTTATTTTTACTTCTCCGTTTATTGCATATATATATATATATATATATATATATATATATATATATGTATGTGTATATATATATATATATATATATATATGTTTGTGTGTATGTATGTTATTTATTTATTTTTTTTTCTTTCTGTAACCTATATAGAGGCCGTAACCTTTTATGTACTTCAGTGTTCCTGAGGATGTCATTAGACGAAAGAGCTTGAGCACTTTTTTGTGTTTCCTTTCCTTCGTGGTTTTATTCATCATAAATATTTCTCACGTGTTACTTTCGTGAAATAATTTTCATATATATATATATATAATACACACCGGGCTATTGAAAATGATTCACCTGATTTCAAATGAGAATATTTTTTGATGTTACAAATTTTGTGATACATCAACCAAAAGAAAAACTGTCCAAATTTTGTCTCTCACCTCATAAATGCTCTATGTGACTTCCCCTAGTTACACGAGCAACGTAGACACGATAGTCGAATTTCTCCCATACTCGCTCCAGCATGTCCGTTGTCACTGACTCTACGGCAGTAACAATGCGAGTTCGGAGCTCATCCAAAGATGTGGGCAACGGTGGCACGTACATAGTATCCTTAACGTACCCCCAAAGGAAGAAGTCGCACTGTGTAAGATCCGGCGACCTAGGGGGCCAGCTGTGGAGCACCAAGTCATGGGGCCCACTGCGACCAATCCAACGGCGGACGCCATTTTCACACTGACTGTTTGTTGCTAGGCTAGGCCACGGCGTGACTTTGGAGCCCTCTCGCAGTGATCTTGTAAAACTCGGAGATTTCCTCTTTCATATGGTGTATGCCCAGTTGATGCACGGTTGATAGGTACGGAAGTATTCTCAGTTGAAATCGGATAAATCAATTTGAATAGCCCTGTACCTATATAACCTACCAAGTTTTATGATGATTTGATGAAAAGGTAATCTAATATAAATAATTTTTAAATGCAAATAATGCTAATAATAATGGCAATAATTTGTGATAATCGTGTTAAATTGTGCTAAAAACAAATTTTAAACATGTCATTTAAAGTTTCGTCAAGAAATTTTTACCGTGTTGATACAATAGCCTGTGGTCACAAAAGAAACACCTCACCATTTACTCTAAATTCCTGAACCAGGTATGGTGGTAACATTCCCACCAGCTTTTATGATGACCCCATGTAAAACTAATTTAATACACACACACACACACGCGCACACACACACACACACACACACACACACACACACACAATTTTCTCCAAAATTAAATTTTAAGCCTAAAACAGCCTAAAACTTCAGATTCACATGAAAGCTGTTCAGAATTCAATATAACAAATCAATGAGATATAAAAATGAAGTTTGCGCCATATATAGAAAAGATTATTTCCTACAGACTGATATAAAATTAAAGGTCTTGCGTTGAGTGTTCCATATTTTTTAAGAATTTTTTTTTGTTTTAAGACTTTACTATTAATAATAAAAAAAGATGACAATATTAGCTCGTGTTTCAAGGAGGAATTTTTCACGTATGTCAGTTTTGCTCGCTCGGTTAATTCCAGAGATCTATATAGTGGCAATATTTTCACCAAGTTTCATTAAAATCCTGTGATATATTACAGAAGTAGGTAGTAGGGTGCGTGTGGGGTCCACTTTAAACAGAAATGCGTCATAAACGGCACATAGCACAGAAATACCGTATAATTTTCCTGAAAGTAGAGGAGCATACCTAAAATCTGTTGGGGAAAATATAAGGTTGTAACATATATTCTGCTCGATTTTTTAGTTCATTCAGAACAAAAATTAAAAGGAATATAAGGACAAATTTGCTCGAATTTTTAGTTTATTCACAACAAAAATTAAATGACTTATATGACAAATTAATCAATATAATTCCCTTCTTTTTCTATAACCTCCTCCCATCTGTAGGAAAGTTTTTTTATGCCACGTTTATGTCCCTTGGTTTCGAGTTAAAAAAAGCGATCATTTCGTTTTCGATAGCTTCCTTGGATTGCAACTTTTGTCCATCTAGGTGGCGTTGCAGACTTCTGAATAAATGGTAGTCTGAAGGTGCGATGTCAGGAGAATAAGGTGGATGAGGCATTTTTGCCCAACCAAATGCCTCCAATTGGGCAGTGGTGATTCGAGCAGTGTGAGGGCGCGTGTTATCCTGGTGGAATAGAACACCTCTGCGATTAATTAATGCAGGACGTTTTTCTTGTAACGTCATCTTCAATCGTTGGAGTTGTTGGCAGTAGACTTCAGCTGTGATTGTTTGGTTATCTGGCAGAAGCTCAAAATGAATAATTCCTTGCATATCCCACCAAAGGCATAGCAAAATTTTCTCTGGATGGGGTCCATTCCTTGGCTGAGGTTCAGGCTTTGTTTCACGGCTAAGCCACTGATGTCGACGCTTAATATTGTTACAGAGGACCCATTTTTCATCCCTAGTGACGATCCGATTCAAAAACGGTGCCTGCAGTTGCCGAGAATGCAGTGATGTGCAAATATCGATTCGATGTTGAAGATTCGCTTGTGACAAATCATGTGGAACCCATTTTCCAACCTTCACTACTTTTCCTAACAGCTTCAAATGACGATGAATGGTCATATGGCTAACGCCGAGTTGCAGGCCAAGTTCTCTTACAGTTACCGTTGGGTTTTCCTCCACTGTTGCTTTTAGCAACTCTTCATCTAACTCATTTGGTCGTCCTGTTCGATGATAATCTTTCAGACTGAAGTCTCCATTTCTGAACTTCTCAAACCATCTCCTACACATCCATTCGCTTACAATATCATTTCCATAAACTCTTTGAATGTTTTTTGCGGATTCACTAGCGTTAGATCCTTTATGGAACTCATACAACATCATATGTCGAATATGCTCTTTCGTGGGCTCCATGCTTTTTCAATTACTGCAATATCGTAGGGCTGGCGTTGTAACTGTATGAAAAACACCAGAGAAAATATTTATTAGCCTAATCCTACACTAGCCTAAGTCATTCTGTATCGTGATAAAACTTGTGCGAACCTGTCGCCGCGTGTATTTTGCAACATTTCTAAAACTATTTCACATTATCTTGAGGTTATTCTATTATCTATCGTCCGTTTTCTAATCGAGCAGAATTTATGTTACAACCTGATATTTGAAGATTTTTTTTTTTTTTTGTGAATTTTGGCGATTTTTTTCGCACCATGATGGGATACTCTTCAATCACAAATAATGGAATTTGGTTGAAATGCCAATAATTCAAAAGAAGGTATTTGTCCAAACATTCCTGCCGAGTTTTACCATGATAAATTGAAAATTCAAGGTTTTAGAAAATATCACTAATACTGATTAGTAACTAATACTATTAGTAATACTATAGCACTGATACTATTAGTAATACTATAGTACTAATACTATTAGTAAACGAAATTCTGAGCAAACGATATTAGCTTCTGTTTTGAGGAGAAGTTTTTAACTTCTGTCGCTCTTGCTCGCGCGCGCGAAGTATTTTTCGAGTTTATACACTGACCTATGGTAAAAGATGGTGGTAATCAGCAGTGTTGGGCACTAAAGCGTTAATCCGATAACAGTTAATTCACGAAGTTAACTTTTTTTAACGGACTATTAACGGAAGTTAATTTCCATTTATCGTTATCGGACCAGTTAACTTCCGATAACTCGATATTTAGTCTGTTAAAGTCCGTTAACACGTTAACTACGAGGAGTCATTCACGGAAGATCACCGCTCCGCGAATGAATTCAAACCGCCATAACTTCAGTCTGCCAATTCCGTCCTCTGCCGCAGTGGAACGGCTCTTCTCTCTCGGCAAGGACATTCTGAGGCCCAAGAGGTCAAGACTGGCAGTTGGGCCTAACTTTGAGAAGTTGGTCTTTCTGAAGGGCAACCAGCACATTGTGTCATAGTCTTTAATAAATGTGCCTAAAATTTAATTTTACTTTTCAGTTCCCGCCATAATAATTCTCTGGTAAATTAAAATTTAGTTAATGGTTAGTGGTTACAAGGGCTTCAAAACATGTAATCAGTACATTTTTTATTAAAAATTAAAAAAAAAGTTATTAAGCAAAAAAGTTGCAAAACTTGATAAAAATACAGTTAAATACCTATTTATTGTTGGATTTTGCATAAATAAACATTTTCTATGGGTTTTAAAGCTTTTTTCCTTGATTTTTTTAAATGTTAGTAAAGAAATAGTTATCGTTAACGGATTATCGTTAACTTCCGTTAACTTTGTAGTAAAATTATCGGATTATCGTTATCGGAGTTAAAAATTGGGGTTAACGGATTATCGTTATCGAAGTTAACTTTTTGGTTAACGGTGCCCACCACTGGTAATCAGCCGGTTCGGATAAATCCAGAGCGGGTCATACTTCCAATATTTCCGCCAAGTTTCATGAAGATCTTATGGTAAGTTAAGGCTGTAGGCGTGACCAAATAATAATAATAATAATTTGAGCAAAAACAATTAGATTTCAGCTCCGCAAAATCTAAATAATAATAATAATAATAATAATAATAATAATATTAAGTAAGAAATAACAAACTTTATATCCAGCTAAACTCTTATTCAGGAAAAGGATATAAACAAGCTCCTCATACAATCCCGCACTAAACCAGCAACAATGAAAGAATTACTCAACACCACAAAACCATCTATCCTTAATTTGCGAAACATTTCAAATTTCAGTTTTAAAACACATTCATCAATTTTCGTTTGGTTAAATGAGAAAGTTGTAAAGAATAGAGGAAACAACAACAACGCTTAACCAAAAAAAAAAAAAACCATTTTCCTTCTTTTTAATTCGTTCAAGTATTTTTTAAAATATAAAAACAAACGGTTTTTTTCCATCTTTTCTCGTGTTTAAATGATAAGTAACTTCTGAAATTACTTATACGAATTTGGAGGGTTTGAATTGTGCAAAATAATATAGGATTCATTAAACGAAGGCTGAGAAGAATAATTTTATTTGGCACAAATTCAGATTCATTTTAAAACAAACAAACAAACAAACAAACAATCAGGTTGAGAGATAAATATGTAAATTAGCTATAATGCGTGAACCAACACAATATATATATATATATATATATATATATATATATATATATATATATATATTAATTATTTATATATATATATATATTTTCTTTTTTCGACAAAGCAAATTCACATACAATATTCCGTGCAAGATCCCACTCATAACTATGCGAAATCACTGTTATAACTCTTCTGAGATTCTCTGACTATGTTATCCACTTCATATATAATGCTTAAGTCCAAGTTCTCACATCTCATGATATAACAGTATATATATATATATATATATATATAATATATATATATATATATATAATATATATATATATATATATATATATATATATATAAAACCAGGTAGCACACTTATATCGATATAATACTGACGAAATATCGATAAATGAACCTGTTATTGTTGAAACGATAACGATAGTGACGTGGCAATTACGAAATAGCAATCTAAATTTCACAAATTTCGATAGCGATATCGAAATGGGGTTGAAAGTGAGTACTGATGTAAATACAGAAGCAACATTTTATCCTCACCTTTCAGGAAAATATATTTTGGAAATGATGATTGCACCTTATTTTATCAAGATATTACTGCATCAAAGGTATATCAATATTAATTTTTCAGCTGTTACAAATATCAACTATGATACATTTCAACGATATCAACCATATATGAGCAGTCGATCGATTAACCGTGCTACCTGTGTATATATATATATATATATATATATATATACTGTATATATATACAGGGTGATTCAAAAGTCAGGTTACATAGGGCTTTTCTGTTTCTTTGCAGGTAAATGAGTTATGAGATGTTATCCAAGGAGGAGCATTGATGTGATATTCCTAGCTGGCTGCACGAGTGCATTGCCGTTAATGGTGGCCATATCGAACATGTGATGTGACTATTCCCCTGTATCATTACATAATACAGTATTTCCCTATGTAACCTGACTTTTGAATCACCCTGTATATATAGTATATCGATTACCATAGTCGACGCTGTACCATAATTATTAGTTATTTAACATATTTATTGTACATCAACTACACCAAGTGACACCATTTAGTTATACGTCCTTATATTAACACTAGTTAAAATAATTTTTAAATACTTGACCTAAATAATTAAACAATTATTCGAAATTAATACTTAAAATAAAATAATTATACATCAGTTATACATCCTCTACTTCCTAATCCTATAATGTAATTAATTACCAACTGATTACGTAATTCTTTAAATAGCATTGTTAAATATTGTTTACAAATGTTAAAACATCCGAGTCTCGTATTAAATTTTCACAAAATTCCATGAAAACTGTTCATTTAATATGAGAATATTGTAGGATTGACCTTTAACAGCTTGTATACACAACGTTACAAGTAGAAAAATAATGGGAGGTCCTTTTTTTATATGTATTTTATTCAATAGACACGACATTCGACCATTTATCTATCTATGTGAAATTTATGTGAATCCATATATAATGTATATTACATTTTTATGCCTCATATATATTATATATATATATATATATATATATTATTTATTTACACGTAATTTATGCTAAAAACTGCTTACTAAATAATTAAGAAGGATTTATTCAGTATTTTTATAAGAAAATGTACGAAATAATGATAGACTGATCACCATTGTTTTCATTCGACAAGATTAATCTAATGCTCTAAACTATTCCTAATGGATTATGGAGGTCTCTAAAACCAAAATGAGTCGCATCTTTCTACCTCATTTACGACTTCCTTCTTAGTTATTTCAGTGTAAATAATTCAACCGTTAAAGAATGAATTATTCGCTTCTTTAGTTTAAATTAAGAATATTATCCATTAACTCGTGATGGACTATTTCGTACACAAGATGGAGGCCATTCTATCTTTTTTTTTTTTATTAATTTTGCTACGAGTTACTGTTTATTAAAAATTCAGTTTTAAAATTTTTATATTCGCTTTCTTCGAGTTGGTTTACGATTAAATTTGATCAGGTTTAAAAGTTTTACGAATATCGTTCGAAATCAATTTTACGAATCATTGAATTTTAAGTTTTACGACTTCAAATTAATCGTTAAATTTAATGAATTTTTTTTTTAAATTACCTTTTTATTGCTCATTTTTCAACTGTTTGAATTTAATACAATTAAAAATAAAATTCTGGTGAGTTATACGACGCAAATTTCAGCAATTAAAAAAAAAAAAAAAATCAATTCTCTTTTCCTGCATGAAAGAATCGACCTTAAATTCTACCAAGAAGTTCGTCTTTAAATTTACTTCTTTAAGAAGTAGGCGGACCTTGGACCTTGGACCTTAAACGAATATATATATATATATATATATAGTCAGATCCTTTCTTTATTGGGTTATATCGTGCTTTAAATGCTCCGAAAAATTTATTTGTGGATGAATTTTAAAAATTTAACTGAGATATGAAAGCTGTTATGAAACTGGAGTTATCTATAATATATGCTTTAATAAAATATGATCAATGAAAAGCCATCAGCGCACACACACATATATATATATATATATTATATATATATATATATATATATATATAATATATATATGAAAATTATTTCACGAAAGTAACACGTGAAAAATATTTATGATGAATAAAACCACGAAGGAAAGGAAACACAGAGTGGTGCACTCTGTGTTTCCTTTCCTTCGTGGTTTATTCATCATATATATATATATATATATATATGTATTTAATTACATCTTTATTAACAGAATAGAATCAACTTCTCTTCCTTCCTTGCAAGAGTGAATAGAAACGGTTGATGGCTGTGCAAGACACTTCTGAATTGTGTTTTCGAGACTGAAATTGGAGACGAGAGACAGGAGTTGGTTCTTGATTGTCAAGACCTGTCTTCATTAGCAAAATGTCCCGTTTCTCATCTCTTAATGATAGGTATATACAATTAAGTTATATTACTGTATTTAGACTCGTAGTTGCTGTAGACAAAGCCATAATAGTTATTCGTTAGAATAACGTTACGATTACCATATAATAATAATAATAATAATAATAATAATAATAATAATTATGTGATAATTCGTTATAATTCAAATTAGCTCGAAATGTAAATCTTAAAAAAAAAAAAGTTGACATAAAATTCCTTTTAAATGACAAAAATAATAGAAAAGAAATAAAACCTTTTTTTTTTCTAACGGTAGACCGAGTGTGTGCATGACATTTGTCAGTAAAGACACGGAAACCGCAAATCGTTCCTAAATGTAATATTATTTATTGGCGTATAAAAAACGCTTTCTGTACACTGAAAACGAAATACGAGTACAAATAACTTAAAACCACGCGGAAGGATACCATTCTGAAGAGTGGAGCATTATAAAATGTGGTCCAATGGCGTTTCAAGAACTTATTTCGGATGTCAAATTCACGAATGTTTTTTCTAAATCTATTTTTACTTTCGATTTGAAAGTAGTCGGATATCAATCCCATATATATATATATATATATATATATATATATATATATATATATATATATAATATATATTATATATATATATATATATATATGTTACTTTCGTGAAATAATTTTCATATATATATATATATATATATATGAAAATTATTTCACGAAAGTAACATATATATATATATTATATATATATATATATATATATAATATATATATATATATATATTAACAGCTATATAGGCACTATAATATATTTTTCATCTATAGTTATACACTTAACAAAACATGAAATCTCTATATAATACACATTATATACGTTTTTTTATTGACTAAAAGAACCTTATATACATCATATAAAGCTAACATAGTTTTAAAATTTGTTATATATATATAATATATATATTATATATATATTATATATATATATATATATATATATATATATATATATATATATTATATATATATATATATATATAGTATATGACTGGCGACGCCAAATGGACAACACTGAAAATTTAACTGCAGAATAGAAATCTGGTGTACAAACAAGTATTACAAAGGAAAGCAGATTAGAAAGGATTCAATATATACGCGATACAGATGGTAAATATGATTATAAATACTTTTTAGTAAGACAGCGAGTGAAAGATAAGAGTCTGTAACACTCTCTTGGGCTCAGCGTGAATGCCGACGACTCCTATTTTTCACCCGGTTCGTTTTCATGATTTCTGAGAAACTATACAAAAGGAAGAAATCAAACGCAAATCCTAACAACATTACATTGTACAGTTATGTATATATATATATATATGCATACGTATACACTGTCCATATACACAGTATATTTATATTTAACAACATTTATACGGTTATTGTATATATATATATATTGTTTTATACATACATATATTTGATATACAACATTGATATATGACGCAACAGCTTCAAATCGTTTAAAAGCTACATTGTTACGGATGTCATAGGAAGCGATGCGAGTGTATATATATATATATATATATAATATATATATATATATAATATATATATATATATATATTATATATATATACATTACCTTTAAAAACTTACGAATCGTTCGTAAGTAGATTAGACAATTTTTATGATTTAAGCATGAGAATTACAGTATTTTAGAAAAAATGTAATGTACAAACGTCATTTTATAACGCCTTAATAATGGTTTTTCTTACGCACATATTTTGTGCCCATATTCATGTCATCAAATGGCATATCTTCCGTGAAACTCCTTCTTTATAACCACTTACAAAGCTTCTGTGTCGTTCCTAGATTTTGGGGAGCGTTTTAATGTACGTTTTAGAACGTCGTTATAAAACGTTTGCGTATACCTTTTTTAAGTGTGGATGAGGAAAATCACACTTTGAATTTTAATTGAATGGACTAAGTGGCGTAAGAGTATGGAAGGTGAAACACACATTTTCACGTATGACGTTGTTTTATTCGTTCACTGAAAATTATCAACGCACGATTTGGGATTATACGTTTAAACGTTAACGTAAGAAATAGTTTAAACGAAGTTTACGTTTGAATTTAATTATTTGTCTTCTTTTTTTTTTTTTCCCTCTCTCATTTTTAGATGTTTTTGTTGGACTGGTTTTTTTTTTTACCTTTTTTTTTGTTTTTCTTTTTTTTTTACACAATTTTATTTATCACTGCCAAGCTATTTTGAACTGCACTGTCTATTTTAAAAAAAGCTTCTTTTTTTTTACTATTTACAGTGCATGTTGTGTTTATTGTAAAAAATTTTTTTACAAAACACCACAACACACATATTCTGCAAGATATATATATATATATATATATATATATTATGTAGACAGTGTAAATATGCTACAATTTATATATGGTTTTTTTTCTGTTTTTTTTTCACTGTACAAACTACAAAATTGTTTCTTGAATAATTGGTTTTTGTTCCATATCCGTTTCATCGCTTCCATCTTCTCTCATGAAGCTTTTCTCTCCTTCAATGGCAGCAAAATGAACAGCCAGAATTCTTCCATCTTTAACTTCTTCATGAGAACAGGAGCGGAGAGGAGATCCTTTGCCTGCCTCAATGGGATTTAGTAAAACGCTTGGCTTGTTACATTCTTCGACACTGACAGAAGAATTTCCAGAAAATTTAAGGATAGAAATGGGTTTGTCTTCGTTTTCGTTTCGTTAAAATTTTTACAGTGCGGTGGCGAAGGATTTTTAGGGGTTGGGGAAGGACTACGGCCCGCAGGACGACAGCTGGATCTGCGTCGTTGGAATGATATTTCTCTGGGAAATTTAAGCCGTCCTCATAAAACTCTTTCGCTCGTTTTGTGACCGTTGATCATTGAATACCTGGACGAATCTTCTCTCCTGGGTCGTACTTTTCCATGCAGAATTAACTCCCGAAAGGTTTCTCGAAATTGGCGGGACATTCCGCAGAAACAGCAAAATTGATCGGATAAGAGGCGATGATGAAAAAATTGAAATGATGAAGAACTTCCTCACGAAATCATAGTCATCATCTGAGAACAAACGACTATGCGAAGACCAGTCAAAAGATGCAACAGTGTTATGATGGCTAATGGAATTTCTGTCACCAGAAAAATCGTCACTATAATGATAAGCATCAAAGTAGTGCAGTTTGAGTCTCGTAGTCTTTTGCTTTCGTTCTTCTTCTTTTCCTTAAGGAGTTGTTCCCGCTTCTTTTGAGCGTGACGTAGAGCCCTAAATAAAAATATATTTAAAATAACGAGTAGCGTACACGGTCCCAAATGAACAAAAAACACTCTGAACCAGAAGTAAACTCCAAAATAGATATTCTGGTTTTCCTCCACCCATGGAACCAAAATCGATTTGCAAGCGGGTAATAACTCATCATTCCAATGTACGCATGCTGGTACGAAATAATATTCTACAAATCTCGTTATTTGATGCAAAGAGGCCGCTAGAAAAACCCAGAATATTGATTTTATCACCCTGGGGATATTACACCATACTCGGGCTATGTGGGCGTGACAGATGTATATATATCTCTGGGCCGCTAATCCGAGGGTAAGCCAAATGGAGGCGGTATGAAAAAATTTGGCATTACGTCACTCATGAAAACCAAGCATAACATACTGAACGGGGTACATGGAAGCTCATGGTAGCCGAGAGTGTACATATAGAAGAATAAAGGAGCAGGAAACACGAGAGTAAATAAATCAGAGAGAGATATAGCAATTAACATGACGTTGGTCGGAGATCTCATGTGTCTTTGTTGCAGGATGGCGACAATAATCGTATTAGCAAAAGTAGTTACCACAAGAAGAACTGGCATCGCATAGCCATAAAGAGGAACGGCCAACTCAGCTGGATATTGATGACTAGTAAACGACACTTCCATAGGATGACTTACGTTGCCGCTGATACCAAACTGAGAGCAATTCCCTTCGTAAAACATATGACTGCTGGACGTGGAATTATCATCCAAATTTGTTAACGTAAAATTGCTCAAATGCTCCATTTTGAGAGTACAGAAGTTAATCAAAGACAATCTTACTTATTCAATGTAGTAAATGCGTTAAATTAAAAAAAAAATTATAGGAAATTTAGTAATTAATAAATTTGAAGTAAAAATTAGCATTTAATCCATTTCCTTAAGGAGAACTGTTCAATTGGTCCATAATGCACCTCAGAATGCAGGTAAAATGGAATATGATATAACTGTATTTCAGATCATCCGATGCGTTTGCCATCCTCGGGAAGATGAAATTCAGCACTGAAGTTACCGAGGTAAAGTCACTGAGGAGTGAAGCTGCGCAACGACACATCCACTCCGAGCAAGCTCTTACTTCAACTGAAGTTTGAAATAAATAAGTTGGCCTCTGTAGGTTGGTTGGCTAAGGCCATGGCTGAACATTTAAAGGTATTCCTTTTGTGTAAAGAATATATAAATATATAAATATATATATTATTATATATATATATATATATATATATATATATATATATATAAATTAAATAATATATATATATATAATATATATATATAATATATATTATATATATATATATATATATATATACACACCTTACTTGATAACAAAAGACGCAATATTTAGTTAATAATAAATGAAAAAGTCTCTCTCTCTCTCTCTCTCTCTCTCGTAGTCAAATTAACAATTTAAACTCTAAATGAATAAACATTTCAGGGAAGCATTCTACCTTATATTTCCTGGACCACACGGTTATATATATATATATATATATATATATATATATATTATATTATTATATATTTTAATAAAGTTGTTGGTTTAAGACATCATTTATGAATTTAATTACAGCGAGGCAACGCCTGCATGTTTGACAACCATTAACAGACTCGTTTGAATGAGCAAAACCCGAAAATGAATTGGAATGTATTTTAATTTTAAAAACAAAAGTACGCACGTATATATATATATATATATTTTTTTTTTTCCTTTGTAGGAAGGTGAACGAAACTCAAAGCGTTTGATGTCCTTTTGAATAAATAATGTAAGATGCGTGTAACATTCTCTTTATTTACGACGAAGAATTATAAGTGTAGAAAGATCGTAATTAAATATTTGCAATTATTTTTTTCCTTAGACTGTCTGAAATTTTACTTAATAAGTGTTACTTTAGCGAAATATATTCAGTGTGATAGGTTCTTAATGTTGACAAAACAAGAGTATAAGATTTAATAATGACGTGAAAGAAGGAATATATATATATATATATAATATATATTACTCCTATTAAATGATTACCTATGGACATCTTCTAATCAGTTTGGTTTTAAAAGGTCCCACTCAACTGACCTGTGTATGTATGTACTTAAAGTAATAATATCTAAATACACTGACAGTAATTCAACTATTTATAGCTGTTTCCTAGATATAAGTAAGGCATATGATAGTGAACCACAATATTTTATTTGCAAAACTAGAAGACAGGAAGGTTCCCATGTACATATCAAATTTATTGAAATTTTGGTATTCCCACCAATCTTTAACCGTTAGGTCGGGCAATGTTTTCGCTCCTTTTGCGGAGTGAGACAAGGTTCCTTGCTCTCTCCTATGCTGTTTAATGTGTATATTAACGGATTAATTGCTTCACTTAATGAGGCAACAGTGGGATGTTGTTTAGATAACACAAGGTTAAATAACTTAGTCTATGCCGATGATATGGTGTTAATAAATCCCTCTGTTAAAGGTCTGGATCGGCTACTAAAAGTCTGCGAAGTGTATTTGCAGAAAGACGATATTCTTTCTAATGTTACAAAAACTAAGGTTATGCAATTTCATCCTAAAAGCTGTAATCAGCCAGCTGATATTAGGTTTAAAATGAAAGGTGAAGTAATTGAGGAAGTACAAGAGTTTAAGTATTTGGGTCAAACTATCACCAGCTCCTTGAGTGATGACTCATATATAAGAAAACATTCTCGAAGCCTTGTGTTAAAGCGAATATGACTATAAAGAACGTTCGGTTCTGTATAAGTGAAGCTAAAAACACTCTCGTATTTTCTGCAGTAATGTATAAGGACAGCAACTCTGGGTGAATTATATAAAGATTCTAGCAGAACCCTAAATTTGCTGTACAACAGGTCTTTTAGACTCTTACATAAATTACCCCGAGATGCTCAGCTTCGCAAATGTTTGCTACCTGCAATGTCCCGATCTTCCCGGAGGTAACAAGACGTGCTCAGTACAGTCTAATGCAAAGCATTAAAATATCAACCAACCCGATTATCCAAGCTATCCATGAGTCCTGCCGTTTATCCTCTAAGCTATGGAATTGTTGTACGGAAACGTCTGTCTGTAGCTCCACTTAACCTCGACATTACTGTATTATTTCTAATCAACTGTATATATTTCTATCCTTAGTATGTGACTGTCATTGTATTAATATATCTGTCATATGGACTATAGTCTGCCAATAAACCTTTAGAGTTTCATTTTCATTTTCATATATATTTATTATTTTATTTGCGTGAGCACGATTTATGTAAATACAGGTGTGCAGCCATGAGCCCGGGTTGAGGAAAATGTTTGAGAATTCCTTATATATATATATATATAAGCTATTGACTTCTCCTTAGGGAAACGGAGCTTACAGATGAAAAGAAGGACCAACACAACAGCATTTTCGTTTATTGTTTGTACTTCAGACGTTTCGACAAATCTTTTGTTATCATCAGTGAATTATAAATCTTAAAACCTTAAAACAAAAATAAGAATAAATAATTAAAATTACATCAATACAAAAGAAAATTAAAGTCATTAAAATTAAATTAAAATTACCTCAACTGGTAAATACACAATGATTACGTCAACTCCATATTCGGCAGATACTGAGAGAAACTGTATGGTCAGTTACATTGGAAGGTATGATATATCTATGAAAGTAGGTTGGTTGGTTAGTTAGAAGAGCTGTAATTTGTAAGATGAACTATTGTTGTTAATGGAGGGTTTGTTTCTATATATGTACAAAGATTCTAAATTCGGAGTTCTGTAAGGTTATTGGTTCTTGTTAAAATTTCGAACTGAGTTTTGTGAGAGGATGGTTGTTTTCAATACTATGGTTTCTAATTGCGGATTGTGGTGGGTTCTGAGGGATGGTTGGTACAACTGATAAACCCAAATGTTGAGAAAGCGTACCTCAGTTGGAGTTGAGTACCTCCGATATACGCAGCCTTACAGCTGTCGCCGTGTATTTATAAACAACTTAGGGCATCAGTTTTGGGGAATTTTCTTTGAACTTTAAAAAAATTTGATAATTTAAGTGGGTTGACGAGGGCGAATCTAGAATTTATTGGGATAACTAGACTTAAGCAGTTTGGACACTTCACTTTCGAATACGTAATGATAATAACCATAAAAGTAATTTAATATATTTGGTTTCTTTTTGTACTGTGGTTATGGTAGTTTTAGTATTAAAAGTGTTATTTAAAAATTTCTTTAATTGGTTGTCAGAAAGATTAGAAGGGTAGTAATTATTAATAAATACTGTCTTAAAACTCAGTTTCACAAACTCAGTTTCGAAATTCTAACAAGAACCATAACCTTACAGAACTCCGAATTTTAGAATCTTTGTACATCTATAGAAACAAACCCTCATTAACAACAATAGTTCATCTTACAATTACAGCTCTTCTAACTAACCAAACACCTACTTTCATAGATATATCATACCTTCCAATGTAACTGACCATATAGTTTTTCTCTCTATCTGCCGAATATGGAGATTGACGTAATCATTGTGTATTTACCAGTTGAGGTAATTTTAATTTAATTTAATTTTAATGATTTTAATCTTCTTTTGTATTGATACAATTTTAATTATTTTAAGATTTATAATTCACTGATGATGACAAAAGATTTGTCGAAACGTCTGAAGTACAAAAATAAACGAA
This sequence comes from Bathynomus jamesi, assembly GCA_023014485.1. Taxonomy (NCBI): domain Eukaryota; kingdom Metazoa; phylum Arthropoda; class Malacostraca; order Isopoda; family Cirolanidae; genus Bathynomus; species Bathynomus jamesi. The sequence continues at coordinate 221,370 of JAJOZX010000537.1, forward strand.
AATGTTTGCTGTTGTGTTGATCCTTCTTTTCATATATATATATATATATATATATATACACAAACTCAGAATGGTCCCCTGATTTATATATATATATATATATATATATATATATATATATGAAAATTATTTCACGAAAGTAACACGTGAAAAATATTTATGATGAATAAAACCACGAAGGAAAGGAAACCAAAACGGTGCTCAAGCGCTTTCGTCTAATGACATCCTCAGGAACACTGAAATACATAAAAGGTTACGGCCTATATATAGGTTACAGAAAGAAAAAATATATAAATAATAACATACATACACACAAACATATATACATATATATATATATATATATATATATACATACATATCTACACACATACACATATATACATATATGCAATAAACGGAGAAGTAAAAATAAAACTTAAAAATTAAGGATTAGAGGATTAACAAAGAGGCATATCGATTTTTAGCACAAGATCAAATGAGTTATAAAAATAATACAAATTTATACTGGAGATACGCCCGGGTTTAACACTTTGCCTTTTTAGAGTCAAGTTTCGATATATATAAAAATAAATTGAAGATTAAAAGTTAATAAAGTAGCTTACAAGTTTACCAAAGATTTAGCGTCCTACCCTTTTTATCTAGATTTGTTTTGAAGGAATTCAAAACAACAGGATCGAGTTGAAAAAGACCTTTGCTTATGTTGAAGTTATTTGAAAGTTGAATAATGGCAGACTCAAGAATATTTCTATTGACAATGTTGCTCGAATGAAATAAAACAGAAGCATTATTCCAATCAATACAGTGGGATAACTCTGACAAATGGACAAAAAGAGCACTGGACAACTGTCCTGTTCTGACGGAATATTGATGCTGTTTTATACGTGTGTGCAAATCCTTTCCCGTCTGACCTATGTAAAAGGAATCACATTGTTTACACCCAATTTTATAGATAATGCCTGAATTATTGGTAGGGCTATTTTTTACTATGATATTTTTCACAATATTGTTATATGAAAATACTACATTAATATCCAAAGTTTAAGTACATTAGCAATGCCTAAAAAGCCCGGGAAAAATGGAAGTACTAAAATATTTTTTGACAAAGTACGAGTGTTATTATTGACACGATAGAAAGTTCGTTTTGCCTTGTTGAGACAAGATTCCATAAACGCAGATGGGTAACACAGATCACTTCCAATACCGTTGATTTTTCCAATTCGGCATCGATGTATTCCGGACTGGCGATCCTAAGGGCGCGGAGAAAATTGATGAAAAAATGGCCTTCTTAGTGGGGGTGTCATGTCCCGAGTAAAAGTGTACGTAGGACAAGTTGTTAGTTGTTTTCCGATAGATACTAAACTTAAAACCTGGGCTTTCCCTATGTACACGCACATCCAAAAATGGGATTGACTTGTCTTGTTCCACTTCTAAAGTAAACTTAATGGAGGGGACTTGATCATTTAACTGAAGGAGTAAGTTATCCAGGTCACGATTCATGGGCCAGATACACAAAATATCGTCGACGTACCGCAACCAAGGGATGCCAACCCCCAGGATTCTCGGAATGTAAGTAATTTCGAAAAACTCCATATAAATATTGGAGAGGAGGGGCGATAAGGGGTTGCCCATGGCCATCCCAAACACTTGTTGATAATACTCGTTATTGAAAGTGAATTTCCAGTCTTTAATGCAAAGCTTAATAAGTTCCAAAACAATGTGTGAAGGTAGTGGCAGGTCATACTTATGTAATTCTTGGGAGAGAAAGTCAAGCATATCATCAATCGGCACTTTTTGTAAACAATGAACAAACATCAAAACTGATCAATCTATCGTTAGTTTCAGTACGTGCATTATTCAATTTTTCAGTAAGATCCATGGAATTTTTTACATGTGAATCAGAGATAGTTCCGAAAATGGGGGACAAGACTTTGACAAGCCATTTGGAGAGTTTATAAGTAATAGAGCCCACCGAGCTAATCGCCCCTCCTCTCCAATATTTATATGGAGTTTTTCGAAATTACTTACATTCCGAGAATCCTGGGGGTTGGCATCCCTTGGTTGCGGTACGTCGACGATATTTTGTGTATCTGGCCCATGAATCGTGACCTGGATAACTTCCTCCTTCAGTTAAATGATCAAGTCCCCTCCATTAAGTTACTTTAGAAGTGGAACAAGACAAGTCAATCCCATTTTTGGATGTGCGTGTACATAGGGAAAGCCCAGGTTTTAAGTTTAGTATCTATCGGAAAACAACTAACAACTTGTCCTACGTACACTTTTACTCGGGACATGACACCCCCTAAGAAGGCCATTTTTTCATCAATGTTTCTCCGCGCCCTTAGGATCGCCAGTCCGGAATACATCGATGCCGAATTGGAAAAAATCAACGGTATTGGAAGTGATCTGTGTTACCCATCTGCGTTTATGGAATCTTGTCTCAACAAGGCAAAACGAACTTTCTATCGTGTCAATAATAACACTCGTACTTTGTCAAAAAATATTTTAGTACTTCCATTTTTCCCGGGCTTTTTAGGCATTGCTAATGTACTTAAACTTTTGGATATTAATGTAGTATTTTCATATAACAATATTGTGAAAAATATCATAGTAAAAAATAGCCCTACCAATAATTCAGGCATTATCTATAAAATTGGGTGTAAACAATGTGATTCCTTTTACATAGGTCAGACGGGAAAGGATTTGCACACACGTATAAAACAGCATCAATATTCCGTCAGAACAGGACAGTTGTCCAGTGCTCTTTTTGTCCATTTGTCAGAGTTATCCCACTGTATTGATTGGAATAATGCTTCTGTTTTATTTCATTCGAGCAACATTGTCAATAGAAATATTCTTGAGTCTGCCATTATTCAACTTTCAAATAACTTCAACATAAGCAAAGGTCTTTTTCAACTCGATCCTGTTGTTTTGAATTCCTTCAAAACAAATCTAGATAAAAAGGGTAGGACGCTAAATCTTTGGTAAACTTGTAAGCTACTTTATTAACTTTTAATCTTCAATTTATTTTTATATATATCGAAACTTGACTCTAAAAAGGCAAAGTGTTAAACCCGGGCGTATCTCCAGTATAAATTTGTATTATTTTTTAACTCATTTGATCTTGTGCTAAAAATCGATATGCCTCTTTGTTAATCCTCTAATCCTTAATTTTTAAGTTTTATTTTTACTTCTCCGTTTATTGCATATATGTATATATATATATATATGTGTATGTGTGTAGATATGTGTATGTGTATATATATATATATATATATATATATATATGTGTGTATATATGTTTGTGTGTATGTATGTTATTTATTTATATATATATTTTTTTCTGTAACCTATATATAGGCCGTAACCTTTTATGTATTTCAGTGTTCCTGAGGATGTCATTAGACGAAAGCGCTTGAGCACCGTTTGTGTTTTCTTTCCTTCGTGGTTTTATTCATATATATATATATATACACAAACTCAGAATGGTTCCCTGAGAACATTATATGTTAAACACAAACCGTGCATGGAACAAGGAACTCTTCTGGGAAAATTAAATCCACTATAGTCCGAATAAGTAATGGTAAATGACAAATACCATAGTTTTTTCTTTTTGATTTTAGCCCGACGTGGGCAACGGGTCTCTCACAAAGAGATCCCATAAATAGCTTCCCTCACCAGCTATCTGCAAAGCAGACAGGATCCAGCTTTGGGACATGGATCTAGGGTTTAAAGCAAGCCTAGATCCCTACATTCAGAACCTCTATATAAGTAAAAGACTCGTTGCATTCACGTCGTGTTGAATAAATCAAAGAAAAAGGGGGTAACTATTGTATTTTAGCCAAAAAAAAACCAAAACTTAAACCTCAACCGGACATTGAGCGTCCACTTTTCAAGGCACGAAACACGTCCGTTTAGTATACACAAACTCAGAATGGTTCCCTGAGAACATTATATGTTAAACACAAAACCGTGCATGGAACAAGGAACTCTTCTGGGAAAATTAAATCCACTATAGTCCGAATAAGTAATGGTAAATGACAAATACCATAGTTTTTTTCTTTTCATGATTTTAGCCCGACGTGGGCAACGGGTCTCTCACAAAGAGATCCCATAAATATAGCTTCCCTCACCAGCTATCTGCAAAGCAGACAGGATCCAGCTTTGGGACATGGATCTAGGGTTTAAAGCAAGCCTAGATCCCTACATTCAGAACCTCTATATAAGTAAAAGACTCGTTGCATTCACGTCGTGTTGAATAAATCAAAGAAAAAGGGGGTAACTATTGTATTTTTAGCCAAAAAAAAACCAAAACTTAAACCTCAACCGGGACATTGAGCGTCCACTTTTCAAGGCACGAAACACGTCCGTTTAGTATACACAAACTCAGAATGGTTCCCTGAGAACATTATATGTTAAACACAAACCGTGCATGGAACAAGGAACTCTTCTGGGAAAATTAAATCCACTATAGTCCGAATAAGTAATGGTAAATGACAAATACCATAGTTTTTTCTTTTCATGATTTTAGCCCGACGTGGGCAACGGGTCTCTCACAAAGAGATCCCATAAATATAGCTTCCCTCACCAGCTATCTGCAAAGCAGACAGGATCCAGCTTTGGGACATGGATCTAGGGTTTAAAGCAAGCCTAGATCCCTACATTCAGAACCTCTATATAAGTAAAAGACTCGTTGCATTCACGTCGTGTTGAATAAATCAAAGAAAAAGGGGTAACTATTGTATTTTTAGCCAAAAAAAAACCAAAACTTAAACCTCAACCGGGACATTGAGCGTCCACTTTTCAAGGCACGAAACACGTCCGTTTAGTATACACAAACTTATATAGAGGTTCTGAATGTAGGGATCTAGGCTTGCTTTAAACCCTAGATCCATGTCCCAAAGCTGGATCCTGTCTGCTTTGCAGATAGCTGGTGAGGGAAGCTATATTTATGGGATCTCTTTGTGAGAGACCCGTTGCCCACGTCGGGCTAAAATCATGAAAAAGAAAAAACTATGGTATTTGTCATTTACCATTACTTATTCGGACTATAGTGGATTTAATTTTCCCAGAAGAGTTCCTTGTTCCATGCACGGTTTGTGTTTAACATATAATGTTCTCAGGGAACCATTCTGAGTTTGTGTATACTAAACGGACGTGTTTCGTGCCTTGAAAAGTGGACGCTCAATGTCCCGGTTGAGGTTTAAGTTTTGGTTTTTTTTGGCTAAAAATACAATAGTTACCCCCTTTTTCTTTGATTTATTCAACACGACGTGAATGCAACGAGTCTTTTACTTATATAGAGGTTCTGAATGTAGGGATCTAGGCTTGCTTTAAACCCTAGATCCATGTCCCAAAGCTGGATCCTGTCTGCTTTGCAGATAGCTGGTGAGGGAAGCTATATTTATGGGATCTCTTTGTGAGAGACCCGTTGCCCACGTCGGGCTAAAATCATGAAAAAAAAAACTATGGTATTTGTCATTTACCATTACTTATTCGGACTATAGTGGATTTAATTTTCCCAGAAGAGTTCCTTGTTCCATGCACGGTTTGTGTTTAACATATAATGTTCTCAGGGAACCATTCTGAGTTTGTGTATACTAACGGACGTGTTTCGTGCCTTGAAAAGTGGACGCTCAATGTCCCGGTTGAGGTTTAAGTTTTGGTTTTTTTGGCTAAAAATACAATAGTTACCCCTTTTTCTTTGATTTATTCAACACGACGTGAATGCAACGAGTCTTTTACTTATATAGAGGTTCTGAATGTAGGGATCTAGGCTTGCTTTAAACCCTAGATCCATGTCCCAAAGCTGGATCCTGTCTGCTTTGCAGATAGCTGGTGAGGGAAGCTATATTTATGGGATCTCTTTGTGAGAGACCCGTTGCCCACGTCGGGCTAAAATCATGAAAAAGAAAAAACTATGGTATTTGTCATTTACCATTACTTATTCGGACTATAGTGGATTTAATTTTCCCAGAAGAGTTCCTTGTTCCATGCACGGTTTGTGTTTAACATATATATATATATATATATATATATGTGAAGAATAATCAGGAAGAATGAAAGGGATTGGATGAAAAAGAGTATAAACATGCGTTGTTTGGTTCACAAGCGTCGGATTGAAAGGCGCATACGTTGTTTATTTTTAGAACTGAGCAAGGAGGGTTTTTGTAGGTGAAACAGTTTCTTTCGTTCGTCTTTGACCATTCAAGCATTAAATAAAATTGTGTTTTCTTTCGAGCTTCACTTTTTTATAATTTTACGTTTATTTTAGGCGTGTTTGTTATTTTTTGTTGGGGGGCGGGGGAGGCGGCGGTCGATTCGCAGTTCTTTTCATTCATTTTCTTTTAATATTTTGATTTAGTTTATTCGTTTGTATGATAAGTTCTTTATATAATTATACAATATAAATCAATGCTCATAGTTTATTATTATTATTATTATTATTATTATTATTATTATTATTATTAAGTCTCCTCTTTCTCTAATAGTTTCTTGCTGTATTCCTTAACTTTCTTTTGCTCACCTTTCGTTCGAGAGTTACTGGAACTTGTTCAGAACTTGTTAGGAATTAATTCTTTTGGGGGTACCACACAATTAAAAGAACTAATTTCTAACGAGCTTCGGTGGTTAGTTAATTAATTTTGGAGTTATAGGCGAGCCATTTGCATGACTGATTCCATTCGTATTTAAATGCAGAACACAATAAGTCAAAATAAATTAATCTAAATTGGATTTAAACGAGGTACTTCAAGGTTTGGTACTGGGATATTTTTTTTATTCCTACGCCATAAATGATTTTGATAGATGTCGCAAGATAATCAATATTGAATATGTAGCTGCAGTCATATATATATATATATATATATATATATATATATATATAGTAAAGAACGACGCTTGTATAGGAGATATTCCGCGCAAGATGAGAGAGAGAGAACGAAACAAATGAAAAAATGAGGTAACCACCCGGGAATCGAACCCGGGATCTTCCGATTGCCGGTCAGATATGATAACCACTACACCATGGGCCTCACTCCTTCAAATGCCGTAATTCTTCTACATACGCGCAGAAACCAATGCCCCATTTTTTCATTTGTTTCGTTCTCTCTCTCTCATCTTGCGCGGAATATCTCCTATACAAGCGTCGTTCTTTACGTTAATTATACTGCGTGTTTGAGGTTAAATGTATATAATGTTACGGCATGCGGGAGGTGCCCCCTTGGGGCATTGGTTTCTGCGCGTATGTAGAAGAATTACGGCATTTGAAGGAGTGAGGCCCATGGTGTAGTGGTTATCATATCTGACCGGCAATCGGAAGATCCCGGGTTCGATTCCCGGGTGGTTACCTCATTTTTTCATTTGTTTCGTTCTCTCTCTCTCATCTTGCGCGGAATATCTCCTATACAAGCGTCGTTCTTTACGTTAATTATACTGCGTGTTTGCAGTTAAATGTATATATATATATCATATATAATCAAAATCTCGTAATTTTTTATTAATTTACAAGATATATGAACATATTTAGTAATTTATAGTGGGTTAATAAATAATACGTTGTAAGTAATCAAGACATTCAGTCCTATCCGACGAGGAATAGAACTTGGCAAGTTACCCCTTAGTTGCAAAGTTAAAATTATGGAATGATTTAAGCGTCTATATTAAAAAATATTTCTTATGTAATTACGTTTAAAATTAAATTTAATTCTTTTAGATATATGAAGTAATAAATCATTATATTAAAATCATTTGGAAAAAAGTTCGACTAGAAATACAATTTCTAAAAGTCATAAAACGTTACTGACTGGTAATATTATTTTTCTTTGAATATTTTATTTTTTATAGTGACTATTAAAATTTCCAAAAGAAATTCAATCATTACTAATTAGTAATTTTTTATGCTTTCTAGAAATTTTATTCCTAGTCGAACTTTTTTCCGAAACTGTACATACTGTATTACTTGTATAATTTTTCATATTTTACTATTAATTCTTTGTATTTTCGAAACTAATTAATATTTTTATGCTTAATGATATTTGATACATTACTCAGAAATGTGTGTCAGCTGCCTATAAAAGGATATGTGTTACTTTTTAATTAACATGAGAGCCCAGTAAGGCCAAAACCTTAAGGGCCAAATTGTCATAAAATAAATGTCAATAACCAAACATTTGTTGTAAGTTTCAGGTTAAAACTATATAATACGGTATTTATTTATCCAAAAAAATTTCCTCCTTCTGGCATGCAGCCACACTATAAAACAAAGAAAGAGCAGGGAGCGTACAGTCGTATTTAAAACTGGTTAAATGCAAATGAATTTGGCATCTGTCAAAAATTTAATAGAAAATCACATCGGATAAATAAACAGAATATAAATTCAAACAGATAAAACAGAAGTTAATCAGGGAAATGAGATAAAAACTTAGCTGTAGTTTTAAATGAAAAAAGTACTGTACATATTAGGTCTACCTTCAAAAAGGTACATCTACCTTCAAAAGTCGCATCGAACATACATATCAAGTATAAACTATCAGAATCTTTTCAATATATTACGTAAATTAAAGGGATCAAGTAAAGATAAGCACCCCCAACCTTTTTTAGTTAGCTTTATAAGACTAACTAACGAAAATATCACGACTTAACCTAACCAATCGTTAGGTCAACTGTATGCCCTTGACGATTGGTTAGGTTAGGTCGTGATATTTTCGTTAGTTAGCCTTATAAACTAAAAAAGGTTGGGGGTGCTTATCTTTACTTGATCCAATTAAAGTGCTCTGTCCCAGTACATCAACTATTAAGTCTTCGTTAAACTGTCATACATTTTTATAACTTATTTAATAAGACAGTTTCGGGAAATGCGACCCAAAATGCGACCCAATATTTATATCTGTTTCTAAATGTATTGCATTAAAAATTGTCAGAATTATATTAAGTGAACATTAACATCTCAGATGTGTTTAAATTCGATGACAAACACAAGTTCAGTATCCACTCAAACAGTCATAAATATTTTATAGGGAAACTCGCCCCCCTGCTCCCATTTTTTATGCGTTTGTTATTTCTTTCAATTTTTCTGTTTTAAAGCTTGTTGAGAAAATAAATTACATTATATATATATATAACTGTTTTCTGGGACAACAGCAGTTTAAGCGACGTTCGGTCCGTTCACTAGTTGGATGGGAGACCATCCTTTGTGTTCAGATGATGTAGCGACTTGTAGTTTAGACCCCACGTAAAACTGTAGGTTCTCTGCGTTACATGACCTTTGCCGTAACGAAGAAGGTTAAACAGAGCCAAACATTATTTGTGTACCTATTTTATTTACGGACATTACAAAAGTGGGAAGAAGTATAGCAACTTTATCTTAACATAAGCCCTGAAGATTAGTAAATCATTTATTTATGAAAGATAATGTCTTTGAGATGATTACCACGGCCATTTCTGCACTGCCTCGCTCGAAGGATTACACTTTGCATTACTGCCTCAAGCACATCAGGGGTTATGTCGGCTACTTCCCTCCAAATGTTCTCTTTAAGAGCCTCTGTTGTTCTTGGTTTATTCATGTAAACTTTCTCCTTAAGGTATCCCCAAAGAAAGAAATCTGGTGCTGACATGTCGGGAGACCGTGGTGGCCAGTGACAATCGCTGAACCGTGAAATCACGCGATTCGGAAACATTTCACGAAGCAGGGCCATTGTTTCCCTTGCAGTATGACACGTAGCACCATCCTGTTGAACCCAAATATACCTATGTTCGTGATGATGTTCCAGTAGAGGCCGCAGGAATGTTTGGATCATTTGACGATAGCGTGGATTTCACAATGATCTCTTGGTCTTGATCATCTTCAAAGAAATACGGACTGAAAATGCGGTTTGACACTATCTCTCACCACACAGTAACGCGTGATCCATGCAATGACTTTTGTTGTATGCCACATGTTGTGTGGAAGCTCATATTCGACAGTTTTGCTTGTTTATAAAGCCACTCAAATGGAAGTGAGCTTCGTCTGTCATCAACAGTTTTTTGTGAAACTCATTGTCATTTTCCACTATAACAAGAAGTTGGTTGGCGAACTGTAATCAGGTGGCATGGTCATCTGGCTTTAATTGTTGGACAAGCTGTATCTTGTAGGGAGATGCAAGTCCTTCGTCAAAATGCGTTGCAATGAAGATTTTGATACTCCCAATTCCGGTGAGAGACGTCGCACAGACTTTTGAGGACTTTAAATGCCAGTCGCACAGCCTCTGTGCTCTCTTGTGTTCAAGTAGAACATGGACGTGGCTTATCTGCGACACTTCCTCTTGCACGGAAACCTTCAACGCTTCTCTTAATAACGTGCCTCGAAGGAGCTGAACGAACACCAAACTTTCGTCAGTAGATACGCTGTGTTCGAATAATGGACCTCCCATTTTCGAAGTATAGTTCAACAATCGCAGCACGTTCTAGAACCGTCCACCTATTCATACTGAATCTCTAAGACCACAACTGTAATCTGAAAAAGAAAAAAAACATTGTTAGAAGTTTAGCCAAAATAGGTACACTACTTCTGGGACACCCTGTACCTTCACAACAGTGTTTGTGGTTCATTATTTTACATAAATATAAACTGTGTCTATACATTGTACTCCATAAACATTTGTACCATGAAAGGCAATTTATATTGCCTTAAATATAACAAATAATTGATATAGCACTAAAAACTTTTCATTCTAGCTTTAACTTTTTGCAGCTATCTACAAAATTATTAAATTTTCCACAGGTAATCTATGTATATACATACTGTAGATTACTTTCTGACGCACTGAGTGAGCGAGTATTTATTGCTGAGGCGTTACTGAGGCGTAACTACTCGCTCACTGAACGCGTTACAAAGTGATCTAAGTACATAGATTGCTCATGAAAAAACCATGATGTACTGTGTATATCATCTGTGTTCCATATATACAGGGTGGCCCAAAAGAAATGGCACCAATTTTCAGAAGTGATATCTCAATAACCATTGCAGCTAGGGACTTAAAAAAACAACCAAATGAAAGATAATTCTTTTCTCTTTAAATACTTATTCTATGGCTTGATGGTTATAAGCCCATATAATGCCCGAAATTGGCTTCCAAACAAAATATACCAAAAAAAGTTGCGCGTTTATATTTATTCCTTTTATTTTTTTCTAATTAATTATCTTCTAATTTACGGTCTTTAAACGAAGTTCTGTGGTTTTAAGTTAAACCTAATTTTCAATAAATGGCTCAATCTGCCCTCCATTATGGTCAACCACAGCCTGTAATCTCGCCCTCCATTTTGAAATTGCCTTTGAGATCGTCACTTGTGAGAGATTTTCCCATGCAGCCTGAATTCGTTCACGAAGATGGTTCACATCACGGATTTTCTGACCATGGTAGACTTCTCTCTCTAAGGCAGACCACACAAAGTAGTCAATGGGGTTTAGATCTGGGCTGCATGGAGGCCAATTATTTGGTTCGATAAAACCAGGACAATTATTATTGAGAAATGTTATTGTTTCCTTGGCTGTATGAGATTGGGCTCCATCTTGCATGAACACAAAATCAGTGCTCGTCTCCTTGATCTCTGACAACATTGGAGACAAAATGTCATTACAGTAGTAAATTGAGTTAATTTTAACGCCTCGCTGAATAAAAATGATGGATGTTTTGTTCTCAGATGACGCTGCAAGGGAAACCATTATCGAATCTGAAAAGTGTTTTTTTTCACGCAAAAGTCGTTTTGGGTCAACATGAGTTTTTGTCGCCACTGCTGCACGAACCCGATCATTTTGGGTATTTCGTGGTGTTTCGACCGTAAATCGTTTCTCATCAGAAAACCAAATTTTTTTCACAGACTCATTTGACGGAAATCTTCGCAATAGATTTTTACATCGATGGAAACGTCTTTCTTTCACAGGCTCCGATAAAGCAGTAACCTTCACCCTCTTAAATGTTTTCAACCCAAGATCTTTTCGAATTATTCGCTGTACTGATGAACGTGAAATCCCGGTTTCTTTCGCAACTTCACGTTCACTTTTACTTGTTCCCGGTTGTTCCTCTTGACTTAAAACTATTTCATTTACTTTTTCAATGTTTTCTGGCGTTCTAATACTTTTTGGTCGACCACTTCCCGGACGCCGTTGACTGCTGCCGGTTTCTTTAAGTTTTTGTAAAAAATGTGCCACAGTTCTTTTTTTCCAATTTCTATTTGGAAATTCGTAAAGGATTCTGTTTAATGAATATCCCTTTTCTTCACGTAGTGCTTGTATAATGTTCTTATCAGATTCTCTCAATCCCATCTTGAGGGGTCTGGAATAGAAAAATTTCATTTAAAATTAGGATCAAGGAATAAATATAAATGCGCAACTTTTTTTTGTATATTTATTTTGGAAGCCAATTTTGGGCATTATATTGGCTTATAACCATCAAGCCATAGAGTAAGTATTTAAAGAGAAAAGAATTATCTTTCATTTGGTTGTTTTTTTAAGTCCCTAGCTGCAATGGCTATTGAGATATCACTTCTCAAAATTGGTGCCATTTTTTTGGGCCACCCTGTATATGTCACTGTAAAAGCCCGACGAGTGGTAAATCTTAAGATTTGCCGGTAAATCTTGACATTTACCATGTACATCTGGTAAAAGTCCGAAAAACAAGTGAAATTTTACTTATTTCGGACTTTTACCAAATCTACATGGTAAATGTCAAGATTTACCATCAGAAGTTGTAAAAGCCAGGATTGAAGAGAAATTACTAAAACTGGAAAAAAACACATTTATTTAAATATACTAGCAACTTAAAAACGCGAAAAATTCTTGCACAAAAAAAAACGAATTAATTTATTACAGCATGGTGAACTATTGTGGCACTTTGAATTGCATAAAAGGCCAGAGGCCTTGCACTGTCTTAGTCTTTAATTTTAACAAAGCTGGGCACTTGCGGTTTTTTTGCGGTACTGCGGTACTGCGGTACTACCGCACTACCAAACCGGTACATAACGCAGTACCGCAAAAAATGCGGTAGCGGTACTGCTGTACTTTCAGCGATCCTTTGCGGTACTGCGTTATGCGGTACCGGTTTGGTAGTGCGGTAGTACCGCAGTACCGCAGTACCGCAAAAAAAAAACGCAAGTGCCCAGCTTTGCTTGCACAAACATCTTTTAGTTAGGTTAGGTTAGGTTAGGTAACTCTTGACATTTACCATGTAGATTTGGTAAAAGTCCGAAATAAGTAAAATTTCACTTGTTTTTCGGACTTTTACCAGATGTACATGGTAAATGTCAAGATTTACCGGCAAATCTTAAGATTTACCACTAGTCGGGCTTTTACAGTAATATTATATATATATATATATATATATATATATATATCATCTGAACTTATATTTTGAGTTATTAAAAACCTAAAACTAAGTTTTTGTCATTTATTTTTATTTGTACAACTAAGACTAAAATCCCTCCTTGCTTCTGAGATTACGAAATTAAATAAAGAGAGAAAAAGATTGGATAAAACAAAGTTCATTCAAGTGAGAGGAGATTACCCAAAAATAATAATAATATCCCCCCCCAGCCCCAGCCCCAAAACAAAGATTAGTTTTATTTATTTTAAAAATACACTTCACATATTTTCAAACAATCAAAATTTTCTTCTTTGAAAACGTTCCTGGAGAATATTTTTTTTTATAGACGAGATATTTTTTTAGATAGATATATTTGAAGGTGATAGATAGACATTTCAACGCTAAAACAAAGCTTCCCATCTTAGATTTTTTTTTTTTTTATTTCGCAAAAGTTTCGGGACAGCCAATCTCATCATCAGTGCGTAAAAAATAAGTTGTAATATCGATAACATTTTACCGGTATTTACGAATAAAAGAAAAAATGGTTTAATTAGCAATATGAAGAAGTATTTTGGAATTATGGTCATTTAAGGAATGTCTGAATTTACAAATATGGAGATTCTTAAACATTTAAGACGGCCATAAATCAGGTAATATTTTATTATCGCTTCTCACATCTGGTCTCGTATAAATATTAAAACAAGGAAGGAAGTAGGAATAATAAATTCTGCGTAGTAAATGCACGGATCTCATCACACTTACACAATTGCTGGCTCTATAGACTGCACACAGCTAACACTTGACGAGGTTGTTGCACTCTATGAGCGTTAATGCGGATACAATTAATTCCGTAAGGCATAAAAAGTTTTTGGTTATATGTACTCAGTCTACCTTAGAGTTAATTGTTTTCTTCCATCTATCTGAGCTATATAGGTTTCTATACACGAAAAAACGACTGGACTCAAACTTATGAGTGTATAATTATTTTATATGAAAAATTGTTATCCTCTTTCATAATACGAACAAAACTGCTTTTCATGAAAAGAAAACGAAATAGAAAGGATAACTTTAAGATTATTCCATACGGTTTTATCGTGGGGAATTCTTGGAAAAATGAGGTGCTTGAAACTTTGTTGAAATATTATTAGCCTCTTCTTTCGTCGTGTTTATATTTAATCGGTTATTAATCTTGAACGAGTTTTATGTAATCACTATATCTCGAGAAAAGTGGACTAATGATTACCTCTCAGGAGATAAACTGAAGAATGATAGCAATACAAATCAAATACTCGTATCGGATGTCTTCATATGATCGTCAGGGGGTACACGAGTGTTTTCTTGATAAGTAAAGGAGTAAATAATTTTTAAATTTTCTTCAGTAATTAAGTAATCTCCTTTGATCACATTTTTAAATCCTGCTAATTAGTTCTAAAGTTTTATTTAATGAAAATAACAACATTTGTGTTTAGTGCGACGGTAAATCTGTGTTATTGGATTTGTAAGGAGCTTCTAAAAAGCGTCTTCTTCAACGTTCGTGCTGAACTAAATCTATCACACATACAATGTTCCCTCTAATTTTTTTTAGTCCGTGTGCGCAAGAAATTTTCGTTGTGCATACATTAAATTAGATTCATGGTGAAAAATTGTGCAAACTTTTCTGAGCGCTATTATCTTCAAAATTAAATATATATAAATATTAAATACTTAATAAATATTATTTCCATAAGGTGATAGCTTCATCATTACGGTACTATTAAATGGATATTAAAAAACTGTTTACAATATCATATATTCTTAAAAAAGAAAACATTTTATCCATTCTAAAAATATGAATAAAATGAAAAATAGTAAAATACAATTCAACAAAATAAAGAAATAAAATAAAAATAACATTAATTGAAAATGACTATTTAGTTATCATTTCTCAAAACAATTTTTAGCATTTAGCAATTTAAAATAGACTATCAAGATTAATACACGATTTTATCCATTCACAAAATAGGAATAAAATAAAAAATAATAAAATTCAATAAAATAAAATATAATCAAAATAACATTCAATGAAAGTGCTTTCATTTAAGTATCATTTAAGTATCCGTCACATCATTCTGTAGTGTCTACGTTTTATTATTTATTATCTTCATTATTTATTTACGCTTCTTCCTACTTTACTATATCTCTATTTATTCTCTATCGGCTCTTTCTTTCATTTATCACTTTGTTTCTCTACACTCTTTTTGCCGTATCGTATATATCATGGTAGCGCGCCTAGACCTGACTCTAAAAGACCGTTATAAAGCCAATGAGGAAGGGGGATATTAATACTCTTTATTAACACTTATTACGTTTTATTAATTTCGAAAATGGTTTAGTTAATTAGGGGATATGCGAGTATGACATATTACTAAATATATTTAGGTCGGAGAGGGACACTCACTAAATTAATTTTACGTTACATTAAATCAACCTATCGCGTAAGGCGTTGCCTCAAGACTGAAAACCGTTATAGGGTAGTCCGCTCTTTTGGCCTATTCAGGATTACCAACCCTACCCATTTTAAACAATTAATTTCATAATTATTAGTAAATGATTTACATTAAACATTATCTTATTTAATTAAACAAATTAATATTCTTAACTAAGCATTACTACACTCGCATCACCCCCTTGAAAATAAGTTTTTCCATTAGGAAAACTTATTAATATCGTTTAACAATGTCAATAAATTTATTCAACAAACTTATATATTTTGCAATTTTTTTTTTTTTTTTTTTTTACTTTAACACTTATTCAAAGTTTAGAATAGACAAGAAATAATAGAATGACAATTCCCATACATATATTGTATCATATTATAAAAACCGAAAACTTTATAATTTTTCACATTTGCATAAAATAACATTTCACTCTAATAAGTAAATTACAACCTGTAACTAATCTATACATGCCAAAAAAAATAACAGAAAATTTTCTTACAGTGGCTACACAAATCCCAAGTTCACAATCTATTCCCGCGATTTCTCATCAACGATCGCTTTACATTCGAAACAGTTATTTGTATAGTTATACAGTTACTATCAGGGCAACATAGAAAAAAAATAAGAAAAAGTTTACATAAAATACTGACCAAGAGCGCACATACTATTTCACGAAAAACACAACAAATATGGGCAATAATCGGACCCTTTTCACTTATAATTTCATTAGATAATAATCAGTACATTTATTTGCTGGACGTTGTTTAGATGACACTCCGCACGCTGACAACGGATTTCAATTTTCAATCGTAGCTCTCCTGCTCACTTCGCTAGAATGCAAGGGATTGCATCAATCAATATGCAACAGGGCAGCACGCTATAATGGTTCCGCTCTCTCTCCAATGGCGAAAAAAAAAACAAGAGACGTCCAATTCTAAAAGGATCAGGGGGGGAGATATCTGAAAGCGGGACCACGCGCTGGAATTGGACGGAATTTGCAATTCTAGAAGTCGATGAAGAAACTCGCCTTGTCTCATCTCCACTTTTGTCGGTGAACGCTGCTCTTCCTACGTCCAGCTGAAAGACTCTTCCACTGACAACAATCAAACGATGACTCCGCCGTAGGCCGTTTCCCAACGAACCTACTGTATGTCTGTATGGACAGTACAGTCGTAGACGCCCGTTCAAGCTCTCGTGGCTTGTCTACCGCGCGTTTTGACACATATTTAGCGAAGCATTCGAGCAACGTGACCAACTACTGCCCGAAAAATACCAGTAGACCATCTTCGATCGAAACTTTCTTGTGCCAAGACCCTGCACACGTAAATTTCTCTTCTCTTCCGGAACTGTCCTGCGCCAATTCCCTGCGCATTCGGTTCCTCTCTTCTCTCTTCTCTTCCGAAACCATCCTGCGCCAAGTCCCTGCGCAGTCTGGGTTTCTCTTCTCTCTCTCTCATTGGTGATCGATCACCTATCCGGTCGACTAACTCACTTGATGGAACTCGGATTCAACTTGGTTGACCCCAAACTGAGTCTTCTCCAAATTTTGAAAAAAAAAGTATTCTAAACGTGTTTCTGTACTGCTTATCATTTCATATTTAATTTATCAAATTCTTTCGACAGTTCACTTCGAAATACTAACTACACATTTGCTCTGGCCAAATTCACGGAAAAAAATGACAAATCTAAAAATTTCGCAAAAATTTAATCACATCTAGCTACCACTAATGTCACTTATGGCAGTTACATCGAAGATAAAAAGAAGTCATAAAATGTACGAACCAAAATTGTACAGTATAAAAATAAAAGCGCCCATACATAGTAACTGTTAGTATAATTTAAGAAATATTATTGTTCAAACTATCGTCAGAAATCACCTCAATACCTCTAAATACAAAAGACAAAAATGAACCCCAGAAACTTCATGTCATCCATTCTCTGACAATCATGAACCCTCTTGCTTTGAGGAGGAGCACACAGACGCCACAAAAACGTTACTGGCTATCTATGAGGCTCCATTTCCGAGTGTACACTTGAGTCAATGTTTCAAATGCATTAGTTAACTCCGACTGAAGGTTTAAACAATAATAATTTTCTAAACAGTTATTAAAAAGTAAAAAATTTAAATATTACTACCAAAAATTATTTTAATACAGTAATTCCAACTTGAAACGTCAAATTTCATAAGAATTGAACTTGCAATTCGCAAATTACATCTGAGATACAACTCTCTCTTTCAACAGAAACCCCAGTATAGTTTGCAAATCACAAAAATCTCAGCAATTTACCGTTTCCAAGTGAAACTACAAATTTGCATAATTATACTAAATAAGAATAGATCATATGCACTAAAAAAATACACGCAATCCACTGTAAACAAAACTAAAACATTTCCTAATTGAGAGCGGTCGCTTTGTTTGTAAGCGAACCTCTATACAAATATCCCTAACCGAATGAAACTGCATTATATCCTAACATAATTTCGTAATATTTTCCATGCAAACGCTCGAACTAAAAAAAAAGACATTTTTCATTTCTAATTCCAAATTAAAATATCAAATTAAAACATCCTTTTTAGAATACAATCTAAATTTGAACTAAAAATTTTACCATTGTCATTGAACTGGAAAGAAAAATAAAAATCGGCCTATCTGTACAAATAAATTTGATTATTGAATGAATTTATAAAACGTAAACAATATATGAAAAGAATTTCTAACAAAATTTCTGTAATTGAAAAAAATTATAATATTCAGATTTAGTAAAATGTGTACCGTAACTCACATTGGCCGCCAAAATAAAAATAAAATTTACTGCCGCCTTTAGGCCTATAATTAATAAATTCAATGTTATGCGCGGAAAGCACAATTTAGAATCTATGCATAACATTTGTGCTTATTAAAGAAAAATCCTATGCTTATTTATGTTAAACCAATTAAAATTTTGTTAAATAACTAAGAATTTACTACTCAATAGACATACCGTAATAACGGTTAATCTCCGAACAATATTTTACGATAGGCCTACAAGAAATTCTTCTTACGTACGATACAATAGCCATCTTACCAAATATGTCGGAATTGTCGTGAAATGAATCGAAAGAAACAGAGGGAAAAAAAAATAGATAACCAGCTTACCTACCAAATTGTATATAATTAATGAGTATAAAAAAATATCCAAAACAACTTTTATAGAAAATTTCACAACACAATTTCTCTAGTTCCATTAAACCAATTTAGCTTATTTTTGAAATTTAACACAATCCTATACGGCCCAATCTGACAATTTTTAATATCTTTAAGATTTATTTTCGATTTGTCCCTTAACTGTAACGTAATCCTATTTTAGCGCGAAGCGAGCAAAGCAAAAAGCCCGTAAACCTATATTTACAAACAATCGAAATATAATCAAAAATCTGCTAATGAACCCCAGAAAATTTCTCATGTTCCTGAAATGTTGTACTATATATGTATATATACCCAGAAATGCGATACAAATTTTCGCTGAAACACTTTGAAAGGACCATAAAATTGTGTATCATACTGTATTCAAACTATACTTACGTACAATTTTTTTTTTTTTCTAATTAATCGTTATTATTATATTACAATTACTACTAATTCCAAAAGTTTTAAACAAACAAGTAAACAACAGAGGTAAGCTGAAAGGCATACAGTAGGAGAGAAAAAAAAGAAAATTGAGTCTTCAGGCAGCACGATAATTTTCAAACTATACCCTCTCCAACCGAAATGAACAAAATTTAACGTAATAATGACTCGCAATACTGAGTCGGACAAACGAAAAGCAACGGAACTGGACGAAACAAATTGAATTCTTAGGCGCGAGTCAGGGACGCTATCAGGACGCGAAGGCAAGCGCCATTTTTAAATTTTATTTACAATGAAATTTTAAGGCATGAAAATCGAAATTTGCCTGCAAACGGGGTAAAATTTGCATTTAGATATTTTAATAATCGAAATAAAATATTCATTAACGCTATTTGTTATTATACCGGGTTTTAAGAATTTTAATCGAAATACTAACACGTGGGTAAGCCTCACAAAATATGATGTAAGACACCGCTGCCACCAGATGTAGTGACTACGTTTATTATTTATTATCTTCATTATTTATTTACGCTTCTTCCTACTTTACTATATCTCTATTTATTCTCTATCGGCTCTTTTCTTCATTTATCACTTTGTTTCTCTACACTCTTTTTGCCGTATCGTATATATCATGGTAGCGCGCCTAGACCTGACTCTAAAAGACCGTTATAAAGCCAATGAGGAAGGGGGATATTAATACTCTTTATTAACACTTATTACATTTTATTAATTTCGAAAATGGTTTAGTTAATTAGGGGATATGCGAGTATGACATATTACTAAATATATTTAGGTCGGAGAGGGACACTCACTAAATTAATTTACGTTACATTAAATCAACCTATCGCGTAAGGCGTTGCCTCAAGACTGAAAACCGTTATAGGGTAGTCCGCTCTTTTGGCCTATTCAGGATTACCAACCCTACCCATTTTAAACAATTAATTTCATAATTATTAGTAAATGATTTACATTAAACATTATCTTATTTAATTAAACAAATTAATATTCTTAACTAAGCATTACTACAATTCAGGTAAATTTTAATTCGCATGAGCATGTATGTCCAAATGATTTTCTTTCAAGCGGTTTCTTAATTTGTTCTTTATAGAATTCATTAAACTGAAATTTTTTAAATTACTTCATTTACTGTCGTGACTCATGATACGCTTGAGCCTGTGCGCATTTTATTTTGCTGTGTGCGCTGGTTTCACAACGCGTGTGCGCGCGCACACGCGCACACCTTAGAGGGAACATTGCACACATACATTCGACAGATGTTATTATAAATACAGCAAGCGAATTGGTCTCAACGATCACAACTACGCCATTGATTGGAATCTGTCAAATTCGGCTATATATATAATATATATATATATATATATATATAAAATACAACTCAGAATGGTCCCCTGAGAAACTTTTATGTTACATACAGACCGTGCATGGAACAAGGAACTCTTCTGGAAAAATTAAATCCACTGTAGTCCCCACCTTGTGCCATGCATGATCTGTATGTAACATAAAAGTTTCTCAGGGGACCATTCTAAGTTGCAGCACATTAAACGGGCGTGTTAAGTGCCTTGAAAAGTGGACGCCCAAATTTTCCGGTTGAGGTTTAAGTTTTGTTTTTTGGCTAAACATACAATAGTTACTCTTTTTATTTGATGTATTCGATCCAACGTAAATGCAACAAGTTTCTTGCGTATATTGAGGTTCTGAATGTAGCGGTCTGGGAATCTTTAAACCCTAGACCTTGTCCCAAAGCTGGGTTCTATCTGCTTAGCAGATAGGAGGGTGAAGGAAGCTATATTTTGGGACCCGTTTGCTAGTGACCCGTTGCCCACGTTGGGCTTCCATCATGAATAAGAAAAACTATAATATTTGTCATTTACCATTACTTATTCAGATCACAGTGAATTTAATTTTCCCATGCACGGTCCATGCACGGTCTGTGTGTAATATATATACACACACAAAAGACCCCCAAAATAGCAACAGACCGGCTGGTCCCTAAGAGGCCGGCTGTCTAAAGAGGAAGTTTAAAAGATGGAAATAAATTTAAAGAAAAGTGAAAATTTTGTAGCAAAAATAGGAGAGAATTTGAATGAAATTTCTACAATACTTTTATGCGCTAACAAATGCTTCTAACTTAGGGTTTAAGGTAAAATATGCATCTAGTCTCTTTTTAAAGGACTCGACGGAGCTACATACTTTGAACGACGCTGGCTGGCAATCTATTCCACAAGTTAACTATACGATTGAAGAAAAAATACTTAGCATCATTACAATTAAAATGTTTACTCAATAATTTGAGACCATTACTGCGAGTCCTATCTGCATTTGTGAGGGTGAAATATTTTTCGGGTCGACGTTATCAAAACTTTTAATAAAATAGATATAGGTGTGTGTGTGTGTGTGCGTGTGTGTGTGTGTGTGTGTGTGTGATAAATTTCACAATTAAACACATGAAATAAATAAATAAAAACCAATTTTAATTGTACACCTTGTCATGCATTAAATGAGGGGAAAAGGTAAGAAGCCGAAAGTGTATAGCTCTGTACACGTGACTGTACAGTGTAAACAAAATAGTTGGGAGGGATAAACAAAAATTAACAAGTACTGATTAAAGGAAAAAGAAATTTTCACCAGATGTGGTCCATTTTATACATCCTCGAACTGTTATTGAAATTATTAAAAACAGTACTATAATTCCGTTGGGAGTTTCATTATAAAAATATCCTGCCCCTGCCTTATGTAAATTCTAAACATCTTCCAACCTTACTTAAAACAACTGGAATTAACGTAGCCTTTAAGCATAAGAATACTGTTAAATCTCGTTTAATAAAGAACAGCCCAGATAATGCAGCTGGCTCTGTTTACTCGATTGGGTGTAAACATTGCGACTCAATTTATATAGGTCAAACTGGGAAAAATTTGGACGTCGGAGTAAAGCAGCATAAATATGCGAGTAGGACTGCAGATAATTGTAATACATTGTTTAACAATATTTATAGATATAATCAGAGTATTAATTAGGAAAATTCTAAAATTCTAATTAAAAATTTTGACAAATGAAGAGAACATTCTAGAATGTGCATTCATATACTTTATAAATAATTTCAATATCAGTTTGGGAACGTATGAAATGGACCACATCTTGTTAAAATATATTTTTTCTTTAATTAGTACGTGTTAATATTTTGCTAATCCCTCTTAATTATTTGGTTAGAGAGATATATATTTTCTGCTTCTTCCTTTTTATCTTCATTCCCTGACGAGGTTTACTAATGAATACACGAAAAACCTTGAAATCGCTTTTCATTTTTCCTTGTGGATGGGCATCACACACACACACACACACACACACACAACACACACACACACATATATATATATATATATATATATATATAGGCCTATATTCTAAAATAAACTAAAAAAATGCAAGCAATGAACGTTAACGGCATTGATGTTGATTAGAGCTACAGACAAACTTTTTCATACCATGAAGCCTATAGTTTAGATGAAATATGGAAACTGATGAATAGCTTGGATAATTGAATTATCTGAGTTCTGAATTAGTTGCATTAGACTGTACTAAGCATGTCTCGTTACCTTCGGGAGGAAATCCCTCTCAAACAACTCCATGAAAAGACGATAAAACATGTGGCAGAGATGAGCCAAAGCGCATTTAACAAAAGGAACCATTAAAACTAAAATAATTGCGATGGATACAAAACTCAATAATTTTCATGAATGTATTTGTCGACAAAGGTAGAATTTCGAAATGATCCTGGAGATGCTCATGAAGGTATCTCAAAGTAATATGAATTGGGATTCTGGTGAAAAGAGACATACTACAGGGTGTTCCATTTAAATGGAACCATAGGGAATATTTAATAATGTTTTTTTCAGATTTGTCAGGGTAAACGTAATAAAGGTAATAATAAGGTAATAACAAGGTAATAAAGGTAAATAAAGGTAATAAAGGTACCAGTATCCTTTTCAAGCTTTATTACTCCCATTTAAACGGAACCACAGGGACTAATAAAGATTAGAAAGGGTACTGGTACCGTTATCACCTTTATTTACCTTTATTACCTTACCTTTACTTTTATTACCTTTATTACGTTTATTCTCACAAATCTGAAAAAAAGACTTAATTACTCCCTATGGTTCCATTTAAATGGAACACCCTGTACATTAGAACTATACATTTTCTTTCCTACCAAATGAAATCCAAGCGAATTTTATGCGAAGTTGAGATCCAATCTTTATTCACATGTGTTGCTAAAATTAAATTTAGTTGTACCCAAAAGTTCGCTGGCTGGTTAGTAAAAATTTCAAATTTCATACGAGATAATGCTAAGAACGATCTATAAAGTCTAATTATGGGAAAAATTTTATACGAGGCTTTACCGTACGATGATATTAATGGCACATGGATTTCTTTTAATTATTTTGAACGATTAGAATAAAGTAATATCCTATTACGTAAAAAGAGACTGGCAAAGTCCGTTAAACCTAAATGATGGAATGTCGAAATTAAAAGTAGCTTAACGTAACGTTAAAAAGAACGTGTATTTCAAATTTAAAGAAACAAATAATTTGTCCGATGGAAATGCTTACAAGCTATTGAGAAAGCGAAGCAAAAAACTTATTAGAAAAAACCCACTATGAACTATATATATATTGAACCAAATAATGTCGAATTCAAAGGAATTCTATAATTATGTTAAAAAGTAGCTTCGCAGACTATTGGTCCACTGAAGGCGAAACAACGAACAAATTTACGAATAAATTCTTCTCTTTCGTGTTTACTAACGAAAATTTGAACAACATTCCTGTTCCCGTAATCATGCTCAGTGATGATCGTTTAAAGCTTCACGATTTTACCATCAGTGAAACTGAAGTACTCTCTACCATAGATAAAATTAATCCTAATAAAACTCCCGGTCCAGATGAGGTCTACCCCGGGGTACTTAAAGAAATGAACTGCGCAATAGTTTCTCCTCTCGCATATTTATTTCACAAATCGTTTCAGAAGTTCCGTTCAATTGAAAGCTTGCAAACACTACGCCAATATAAATCGCTTCCAGGACATTATCGTCCCATTAGTTTGCCTTCAGTAGTTGGTAAGCTTATGGATACGATCGCTCGAGACGAAATAGTTGTTCACTTAGATGTGAATAATTTAATCATAGATTCTCAACACGGCTTTCGACGTAATCGTTCTTGTCTTACTAATCTCCTCACTTTAATGATATTGTAAATATATATGACGAGAGTAAAATATTTCGATTTTCAAAAGGCGTTTGACAAAGTGTCCATAAGAAATTATTAGCTAAACTTCATTCTCACAAAATTGATGGGAATGTTCTCAAATAGATTAAAAATTGGCTTAGTGGACGTAAACAAAGAGTGGTCATTAATGCAAAGCGTCTAACTGGAAAAGTGTAACTAACGGTGTGCCTCAGGGACCAGTTCTAGGACCAGTTCTTTTTATTATTTATATCAGTGACATCGACATAGGAATTAAGAGTATAATTTCAAGATTTGCGGATGATACCAAACTAGGGGGATGAACAAAATCAGCGGCAGAAAGTTTGCAAATTCAAGAAGACATTAATAAATTACTCGAATGGGCAGAAGTTTGGCAAATGAACTTTAATATAGATAAGTGTAAAACGTTGCATATCGGTAGAAACATGTTAAAGAAAAGTATTCTATGCGCGACAATACATTAACGAGTGTTACAGAAGAGAAACATTTAGGGATTATTGTTGCCGATACTCTTAAACTGAGTAAGCAATGTATGGAAGTTGTTAGGAAAGCAAATAGAGTCTTAGGATTTACTGGTAGTCAATTAAATTTGAGTCGGAGAAAACAATGCTAACATTATACAGGGTGATTCATAAATGTGTTTCATAAATTGCAGGATGTATTCTTGAGAAGAACGTAAAGAAAAAAGACCGTATAAACATAGGTCGAGAAACCCTTGGGTTACGCGACAGGAAAATGAAACTTCTAAAGGGAATATCTCGATGCTGTGTATCTTGACAGGTGTATAGGGCGCAGTGGTCCTATTCCGTGGCCACCTCGGTCACCAGAGTTAAATCTTCTTAATTATTACTTGTGGGGTCACTTAAAAAACCTAGAGTATGTTATAGAAGTCCGAGCACGCGATGAATTGTGCAACGAGTTCGAGACAATTGCGAAATGATCCGCAATACTCCAAGGAATTTTTTAGTGTGTCAGACAATCACTGGTGCGACGTGCTGAGGCATGCATTCAAGAAGTAGGAAAGAATTTCTAACATTTACTTTAATAAAGTAAATGTATGACACTGTGTAGTTGCATAAAATGTTAAAAAATCTTCAGGAATTTCTTTTTTTTTTTGTCGCGTACTATAGCTCGAAACCTACGGGGTTTCTCGACCTATGTTTATAATTATAGTCTTTTTTCTTTACTTTTGTCTCAAGTATACACCCTGCGATTTATGAAACACATTTATGAATCACCCTCTATAATTCCTTGGTACGCCTCTACCTGCGTTCAGTTTTGGCCCCCATATTTACGACAGGACATAGACAGAATGGAGAGAATGCAGCGACGGGCTACTAAGATGATCCCTAGAGTTAGAAATAAATCATACGTTGCTCATTTAGAAATGTTAAATTTATTCTCACTCGTAAAAAGCAGATTCGAGGGGATTTAATCCAGGTTTTTAAAATGATTAAAGGTTTTGATAATATCTCCACCGAAAAATATTTCACCTTCAGAAATGCAGATAGAACTCGCAGTAATGATCTCACATTAGTGGGTAAATATTTTAATTCTAATGAAACTAAACATTTTTCTTCAGTCGTAAAGTTAATCTGTGGAATGAATTGCCAGCCAGCGTAGTTCAAAGTAATTCGGTAGAATCCTTTAAAAAGAGACTAGATGTTTATTTTGCCTTAAACCCTTGTCTTTTCTTTAACGCTTTCAGTTGTCTTAACATTTTCTTACATCTTTTAACCTTCCTCATTAAACAAACAGCCTCGTACGAACCAACCAGTCTGTTGCTGTTTGGTGTTCTTTGTATTCTTTCGTATTCCTTTGTATGACTTAGAAGAGCATCCACAAATTGAATACTATTTGTAGTTTTGAAAAAGCACGAATCGCATAATAAAATGTAATATATATATATATATATATGCAAGACTCTTGTCAACTAAAAGCAGATCTTATTCTTAATTCCTCAAAACGAAAAATGTATTGTAGGTTAATACGATGATAAACTTAAAAAGGAATTCATACAAAAGAGATATTATTCAATCATTGTAACATTTTATTGTACGTCGCCTTAGTATTATCATGGAATATATACTATATCCACACTGTATATATATATATATGTATATGTTAACGTAAAGAACGACGCTTGTATAGAAGAACATTCCACGCAAGATGAGGAGGGAGAACGAACAAATGAAAAAATGAGGTAACCACCCGGGAATCGAACCCGGGATCTTCCGATTGCCGGTCAGATATGATATGACCGGCAATCGGAAGATCCCTGGCTCAATTCCCGGGTGGTTACCTCATTTTTTTCATTTGTTCGTTCTCCCTCCTCATCTTGCACGGAATGTTCTTCTATACAAGCGTCGTTCTTT
This sequence comes from Bathynomus jamesi, assembly GCA_023014485.1. Classification (NCBI taxonomy): domain Eukaryota; kingdom Metazoa; phylum Arthropoda; class Malacostraca; order Isopoda; family Cirolanidae; genus Bathynomus; species Bathynomus jamesi. The sequence goes on from JAJOZX010000537.1 coordinate 248,450, forward strand.
ACGTTAATTATACTGTGTATTGTTTGCAGTTGAAATGTATATATATATATATATATATATATATTATATATATATATATATAGCCTCGGTGGTGTAGTGGGTTAGCGTCGCTGACTACGAATCCATCGGCCTCGGGATGAAGACACGGTGACGGCAGGCGGCGCGCAGCAAAACTCAGCTATTCATCCTTTCACACAATAAAGAAATTGGTTGGTAGATAAATGGGTACCCTGGGTAGCTTAGTGGTTAAAACGCTGGGCTGCTGGTGGGACGTGGTTCGGATTCCACGTTAAACTGTAGGTCTAAGGTGGAGTGAAAAGCTTGACCTTCGTCAGAATGAACAATTCGGGCGGAAGCAAACCAAAGGTTAACCAAAGGTTTTATATATATATATATATATATATATATATATATATATATATATATATTATGCAGTGCCTTATTTCTTTGGAAATCTTCATAGTTTTTCTATAAATGCATAGATCATTTCGTTAACTCTACTAATTTTGATAAAAAGAAGTTCATTTTTCATGCAACTGGCGGAGAATGTTTGTGTGTAGGGTATAAAATCTAAGAATTTCGAAACTTGTTACATAACTGAAGGTTCATCAGTTTAAAAATTACTAAATATTGTATATGGAGATATATTTCTATACTGGATTACCAATTAAAGTTGTTCTGGGAAGGGATGCTATTCTCGTTTGATTTCAATAGGAATGCATGGAGAGGGAACAGTTTCTTCATACTCATTTTCATTCCCATTTCATTTGCCCAAGAGTGAAAAATTAATGAGTGAAATTCCCATTCCCATTTCCACAGTAAGATTTTCCGTTTCGGGTTAGATTTTTCATAGAACCCGTCCCCCGCCCCGGCCCCGTGCCGGAATTGCGTCGCAGTTTATTTTTGTATACTCTTCCCAAATCAAGAGGAAACTTTTCTCAAATTGGAAATTCTCACTTCGAGCATTTTCACTTGCGGACTGGGAATGTGAATTGGAATAACAACAAATGATTGGGAAATACTTGGGAGGGAAGGAGCTACTTTTGATGTTTGCCTCTCTTCCGCGTCAGATCGTCTCGAGCTTGATGATCACCACTATTTCTGTAGATGTTGTGTAGATGATGATAATGATAATGATGATGTTGATTTAATAGAAAATGTAAGAATTAGTGGGGATATTAACTGTTCGTTACTTCGTGTGAAAATATACAAATATCAATTCTATGGTTTTATAGTTAACTTTACTTTGTTATTATATGTTAAATTATATCAAATAAAGACAGAACATCGCTGTACGCACTCTGTTTAGTTAAATATTTGGCAGGGACTATTTTAGTTCATTCATTAATGTTTTAAGTGTAAAAAGATCTTAAAAGTAAACCCATTCGAAAATAACTAAAATTCGTATAAAGGTGAGGAAAAAATACCTCGAAAATCAATATATACAAACTCAATTTAAACATAAATTCAATTTTGAACTATTTTCAATTTAAAAGTTTTAAAGTCAAAGGAATAACAGAAGAGTAAAGAGGTCCTAAAATAGATTTTTGTTTTTTGTGAAACAATGCCAATTTCAAATCCATTCGCTTCAACTGACGTTTTCTTGGGTCGAACTGTTTCGTCGAATTCAAGCATTTAACGTTTTGGATCGACAATAATAAATCGACACTTGTCACTGAACTTTTTAACGTTTTATCCATCAGCAAGGAATAAAAGTTAAACTATTACGGGAGCGGTTAAAAAAAAATAAAAGTCAAAATCTTCAAAGAAACAAAAGCGTGCCTGTAAGCCCTGACTAACCAATAACTATCCAAAAGGACTTTTTGTACTTTAGGAAAAATATATGAAATGAAAGATGGGAACCCTGAGCCCGTACCTCACTGGGTAACACCGTTTCCTTATAAACGAACACACTGAGGTCGGGGGTTCGACTAAACGTAACCAAACAATTATGGACTGAAATTTCAGTTACATTAAACCGTGTAACATTTATTTCTGCTTTCTTATTAAATAAGAGAGCGTTAAAGAAGACTTTCTTGTGTACATTTTCATTAGGAATTCTTATTTGTGAAAACTACGAGTATTACTCTTTATACTTTTTAATCTTTCTCAGCGAGCCTTCACGATGTGGGTGAAAGATTTGTCTGAAGGCCTCACTCAGATTTTGCTTTCGGTGCGTAATATTACCAAAAGTTTTGCCCATCCTCTTTCCATACGGAGGGTGAGCACACCTGTTGTGTGTGCCGAATGAGGCCTTTAAAGAGTGTCGATGATGCGCGTATTGACCTGTGGCTGCCCTTTTCCCACCAGGAATAGGAAGTCTGTAGCACGATCTACGAATTGCATTCCGACCAAGGAAATCCTTTACATCCAATGATGTTTTTTTTTACATTGACACCTTTTTTATAGTAAAAACATTAAATACTGTTTCGTTTTAACTGTAATATAAAATATAGGAAAAGTGGTGGAAGAAGTCAAATTGATTTAATACAGTAGAAGTTAAAATTAAACAATTAAAATGACGTTTCATAAGTATAAAATTAACTAATTTTTTAAAATTATGGACTTTATTTATTAAAAGATTGAGTGATCATTATAATAAATATCTTGTATTACTAATGGCGTAGGAATGAGGCGATCCCACTGCTCGCCGAAAGATGCAGCTAACTCCGCATCTCCTGCGATACAGGAAAGGAAGGATTGAGTTGGGGAGCTATCCTTCTTTCTTTTCTCGGGCCGCCCACGTAACTGCAAGCAGTCACGTGATGGTTTGTGGAATGTAAGAGGGATGAATTAACTTCAAAATCAAGTTGTTAACCTGTTTTGTTAAAAGAAACTTTCGACGATTTAATTATATCGAGTTGATATTGTAAATTTTTAAAAAGAAAAGAAATTTTGTGGGCTGCACCTCACTTTCAGACTGCGTAAGAGGATTTATACAGCATGAACTATCTAAATGGAAGATGTAGTATAGGGTGCAAAACCTTCATACTAAATTCTATACACTCATTTATAACTAACTATACGGGCCCGAAAAGTGCATTTTAATGAATTAGTATATATATATATAACTTCATTTACAAAAGTCGAGATACGCTAATCCCAATGTACTCCAACTTTTGTAACCGACTGTGATAATTATAAAAGAGAAATGACCAAATAAGTAAATGTACCATTGCTCTACCAAACATATCAATCTTGCACTAATATATTTTTATTATTAATTTTTACGATTACCAAAATATTCCGTCAATTTACATTCAATATTTTTGACGTTTTGTGAATAAGAGGTAATTAACCCCCAAAACAAACTTCCCTTGCTTTTCATTTGTTTTCACGTTAGACTTTCATTACGTATAGGTAAACAAAGAATGCGTAACACATTTTTTAAGCAAATTTATTGGCCAATTTCGCTTATGCCCAAACAGTTTATATAATTTATTTACCACAACTCGCTTTGCACGTGTCTTTGAATGTGTTTTTATAACTTTTTAAACTTTGATCAGAGGTTTTTCAATGTGGAAACTATTTTGAAGGTTGCGCGTTTATTCAGCCAGATTGCCATACTGCTAGACTGGCTTTCCTCAGATTTTCGTGGCATGAAATTTTATTGAAATCTGGTCACAAAAACGAAAAATTTGCATGCATGAGTTGGCTTTTACGAGTGCAAAAAGAAGAAGATATTTTCTCGATTTACTTCTCAATTTATTTTTAACAAGATTACGTCATAATAATTTAGGTGCAGAGATTTTTTTCTGTTTTTCATATCAGTGCAAGAATATATGGTAAAGTTAAAACTGAGAATATTATTACTTTTGCACCGAAATACAGTATACACATATATACACAGTGGCGCTCATAAGTATTCGTACAGAGAAATATTTCAGTTATACTCGCCCTTATATTTTGTACTATTCATAGGATATTTATGAAACGGTTACTGTTCGTTTGGAAAAATTTAACAAATAAAAACTTAGTTTAAATTTAACGTATAATGTAAAATATCAAAGAATTTGGGGAAAATAAAAAAAGTTAAAATGCAAAAGTTTTTGTACATTTAGTTACAAAATTATCTAATACTTTGTGTCCAACCTTTGCTTGAATAACTTCAATGATTCGTTTTGAGTATTTTTCTACAAGGTTTCGACATCTCTCAACAGAAATTTTAGCCCATTTTTTCTAAAGAAAATTGTTGCAATTCATTGACATTCGAAAGGTTTCTCTCGCGGACACCTTTTTTTTCAAAACAAACCATAAATTCTCGATTAAATTGACTTCTGGGTTTTGACTGGGACATTCGAGAAACTTGAAATTCTTTTGTTGGAGCCATTTCATGGTGCTCTTACTTTTATGTTTTGGATCATTAGCTTATTGTCATAACCATTTGCGACACATTCGCAACTCTCGAACTGAAGCCAATACATTTTCTTTTGAAATTTCATGATATTTCTTCTAATTCAAGATTCCATTGATGATAACAAGCTTTCCTGGACCAGAATTACTAAAGCATCGCCAAAGAAACAAACTACTACCACCATGTTTAACCGAAGGAAGGGTGTTTTTTCCCTCGAATGGAGGGAAAGTTCTCGTCTGTCCAGAGAACTTTCTTCCAAAATTCAAATCCATCATTTTGATGATCCTTGGCGTACTTTAAACGAGTTTCTTTGTGCGCTTTTCGTAGGGGAGGTTTTCTTCATGCAACTCTTCCATGCAGACCATTCTTTCTCAATGTACGACGTACAGCAGAGGGATGGACAGTGATCTTAAACAGTCTTAATGTTTGGCGAATATCACCTGCAGTCACTCCGATTAGGTTGTCCACTGACCCTGGTAGAGTTTTGATTGTTCAAAAGCTTTTCTATTTCTTTATAACTGCAGCAACTGTCGTAAATGCAATTGGAAATTCTTCTCCTATCTCCCTGTAACTCTTTCCAGACTCGTGTGCAACAATAACAGATCTCTTAAGATTTGTAGACAGTTCTTTACCACGACGATCCCACTGCTTACTAGTGGCTTATACAGTCATCCGTCTGCCATGAAGATTCACAGAAAAAATCCTAGAATTCAGAATTGCCAACAGTCTGTAATCAATAAACAGCCAACTACTGATCAAAATTTTAAATTCTTCAAGCCCAAGGTGGACACAAAATATTAAATAATTTTGAAAATAAGTGCACGAAAACTTTTGCATTTTAACTTTTTTATTTTCCTCAAATTCTTTAATGTTTTACATTATATGTTGGAGTTAAACTACTTTTTTTATTTGTTAAATATTTCAAACGAACGGTAAACTTTTCATAACTATCCTATGCATAGTACAAGAGATAAGGACAAATATAACTGAATTATTTCTCTGTACGAATACTTATGATCGCCATTGTATATATTTGCCAGTATAGCCTCCAAATGGAGTAGGAGAGTAGGCGATGTTTTTCACACCGAACATGCATCTATAATCGGCTTTGATGGGAACTACATTTGGTGCTTCGCGGGATTTTAAAAGCATCGTTGTGATGGATAAAGTAATTCGGATTTTTAAATCTTTAAATTTACATAGACAGTAGAGAGTACTGTTAGATATTCAAGCTGGTTGCACCACTTGAATGCCAAGAGTCTTTGCCTTAAGAATGGATGGTTTGCATGGGCAAAGACAGATAAGTTAACAAAACAATGCTGTGATGGAGTATCTTTTCAAATATTCATAGAAAACAGAATCTCTCTCTCTCTCTCTCTCTCTCTCTCTCTCTCTCTCTCTCTCTCTCTCTCTCTCTCTGTATATATATATATGAAATGAAAATGGAAAGGTTTATTGGCAGACTATGGTCCATATGACAAATATTATGAATACAATGACAGTTCATCTACTAAGGATAGAAATATATACAATTGATTAGAAATAATACTGTAATGTCGAAGTTAAGTGGAGCTACAAACAGACGTTTTCGTACCAAGAAGTCCATAGCTTAGAGGATAAATGGCAGGACTCATGGATAGCTTGGATGATCGGGTTGGTTGATTTTTTAATTCTTTGCATTAGACTGTGTTGAGCACGTCTTGTTACCTCCGGGAAGCTCGGGACATTGCGGGTAGCAAACATTTGCGAAGCTGAGCAGCTCGGGGGGTAATTTATGTAAGAGTCTAAAAGACCTGTTGTACAGCAAATTTAGGGTTCTGCCAGAACCTTTTTTATAATTCACCCACAGTTGCTGTCCGTATATATTACTGCAGAAAGTACGAAAGAGTGTGTCTTTAGCTTCACTTGCACAGAATCGAAAGTTCCTTATGGTCATATTCGCTTTAGCACACAGGCTTCGAGATTGTTTTTCTTATATCCGAGTCATCACTTAAGGAGCTGGTAATAGTTTGACCCAAATACTTAAACTCTTGTACTTCCTCAATTACTTCACCATTCATTTTAAACCTTATATCAGCTGGCTGATTACAGCTTTTAGGATGAAATTGCATAACCTTAGTTTTTGTAACATTAAAAAGAATATCATTTTCTGCGAATACACTTCGCAGACTTTTAGTAGCCGATCCAGACCTTTAACAGAGAGACTTATTAACACTGTATCATTGGCATAAACTAAGTTATTTATCCTTGTGTTATCTACACAACATCCCACTGTTGCCTCATTAAGTGAAGCAATTAATCCGTCGATATACACATTAAACAGCATAGGGGAGAGCAAAGAGCCTTGTCTCACCCCGCAAGAGGAGTAAAACACTCGGATAGTACATTGCCCCACCTAACATTGAAAGACTGGTGGGAATACCAAAATGTCAATAAATTTAATATGTACATGGGAACCTTTCTGTCTTCTAGTTTTGCAAATAAAATATTGTGGTTCACCCTATCATATGCCTTACTTATTGTTTCTTTAAGTACATAGTTACACAGGTCAGTTGAGTGGGACCTTTTAAAGCCAAACTGATTAGGAGATGTCCATAGGAAATCATTTAATCGGCGTAACAAGAGTTTTTCTAGTAGTTTCGAGAAGCAGGAAGCGACAGCAATAGGCCTGTAATTATTGCTGGACAGAATGTCTCCTACTTATTTTTGACCAGGGGCAAGATATATACCCTCATGAACTCTGCAGGGATATAGCTATGAGCCAGCATGGCTGATAGGAGCAATGCTATATGCAGACATACTACGTCATTTGCATATTTTAAGTGCTCATTCGATAAGTCATCTACCCCTGACGCAGAACCAGTTTTTAACTCTTTAATTAACCTCTTTACTTCAGAAAATGATATCAAAGTATTTTCTCTTGTCCCTCCGACAATCGTTTCGCTGCAATCTATCTTAAGATTATCCCTACTCACACTGTTAAGAATGTTAGAATAGTGGTTTTTCCACAGCTTTGCAATTTCATCCTCCCCCGACACCCCATCGATTGTCGGAGGGAGGACATTTTTGACACCCGTTTGATTCTTAACAAATTTCCAAAATTTGTTATTATCGTTATTTATGCGAGCTTCACAGGCTTTTGATGCTCGAATAGACTCTTCTTCCTGTTTACATCGCCTTATGGCCGCCTTATACTGACCCCGACTTCTACACATACACATTATTCAAGTATAATGGTCCTAATCTGGGTCTACCATGAAAGCACCACAAATCATAGGCGTCTTTCGATTCCCTCTTCGGGGCGGGCAATAAAATCATTCCATCCAGGAATAATCTTAGTATGATAGTTGTAAGATTTAATCAGGGGGCTTCCTGCTTCTCTTAACAGGGATATTATCTTACTATAATACCTATCTATGAGTTTACGGTGAGAATCATTTGAGCAAGGATTATTACAGGCAAGGTGCAAATTTTCTAAATTATTAAAGAGGTGACTTGTTCTGTCTTTGTATTCTATTCTCTGCTGCATCGCAACATTGGAACAATCGACGCGATTATTCTTACTTAGTGAGTTCTTGTTAAGTCGTGTTGCGCATAAATTGGTAACGTTAATTAATATTTCTAATGGTCTATGATCAGAAAGAAGGAAATCATGCAGAATATGAACTCTAACAATTCGATCCTTTAGAGTATTACTAGTGAGACAATGATCAATCCACCTGGTGGTACCACTCATATCACTAACGTATGTAAAATTACCACTGGCTACCCCTAATACATCTACATCACTTATACTTAAATTGGCCGACCTGCACATATTACCCAATTCTACAAAGAATTCCGAGTTCACATGTGCGTTAAAGTCCTCCATTATTATACAGTGAGAATATTTGGGGTTATCTGATAATGACTTAATTTTGTACAGCAAATCAATGTATTCATCTAGATTACTGCTATTGTTATATGGTAAATAGCAGTTTACAATTAATATGCAATCATTGTTCACTTGTAATTGAATGCCTAACAACCTTACATTATCGCTTGTTAAAAATTTTATACGTTTTGACAAATTTTTCCTTATTAAGAAAGCAACACCACCAAAAGGCCTACCGTACATTAATTCATCTGACAAGTCTACTGCTGATGACGCATGGTACATAAAGTCATCATGGATGGTAGCGAGGAATTTTAGCTCTTGCTTAGGTAGCCAGTGCTCCTGCAGGAGTATCAAATCTGCACTGTCGCAGATTTAATGAACATCTACAGTTGAATTCCTCACTGACCTTACATTATATGAGACTATTTTCAACAATATATATATATATCTATATATATATATATATATATATATATATATATATATATATATATATATATATATATATATACACACACACACACACACACACACACACTGCTAAAATTGAATTTAGTTCGTTCAATGAAAATTGCCTATTATTTCCATCGAAGGTATTCGATTGTTTGATTTCATTAAAGTATACAAGGTTCAAAATGCCTTTTATTTAATTCTCCGATGTTAAGAATACTTGATTCTGTTCCCATTTCATGGAACGACGATTGAAACTGATGTTTGGAACAATCAAAGTTGGTGAATGCTGCGTTTGGTTTTCTCGGGCCAAGTTTGTGTTACTTGCTCTCCGCATCAGTTATTAAAGGTTCCTCCGTCTGCTTGTTGCAGGAAAAGGGCGGGATAGGGGGATGGGTGATTGTTGGACGTTTCCACCTTACAGTGATGCGTCAATTCCAGAATTCATGGCTTAGTTAGCATTTTTTTTCGATGTGTTAATTGTTAAAATAAATAAATAAATAAGTAAATAAAATACTGCTTCCTGATAGAAAAATATTCCAGATGGATCTGAAAATGGAATTGACTTTATTTCCTGAAAAGAAATCTGAATAATCAAATGAACGATGCCATATGAGCCCACCAAATAAAATTATATAGGATCTTTTAAACTATTCCCCCCCCCCTAACATACTCTTTTCAACAATCACCACCCCAATGTTGATCTTTTCAACTATATCCCCCACAAAGTTTAAACTCTGCAAATTAACCAAAATAAGATAAGAAAACAATAACAACAAATTTATTATTTATTGCAAACATAATAAATAGAGAACCATTATTTACATAGGATAAAATTTGAATGCCCGGTTAGGTCAACTGGTCGCCCTTGACGATTGGTTAGGTTTAGTCGTGATACTTGCGTTAGTTTTAACGAAAATATCACGACTAAACCTAACCAATCGTCAAGGGCGTACAGTTAACCTAACCGGGCATTCAATGAACCTGACCGGATATTCAGTTGACCTAACCGGGCATATATATATATATCGAAGCCTTCGGTAAAATTATTGAATGCCCGGTTAGGTCAACCGTACGCCCTTGATGATTGATTAGGTTAAGTCGTGATATTTTCGTTAAAACGCGGGATATTTTTGCTACCCGCACGAAGGGTAGAAAAAATAACAATGTCCGGTTAGGTTAATTGAATGCCCAGTTAGGTCAACTGAATACCCGGTTAGGTTCATTGAATGCCCGGTTAGGTCAACTGTACGCCTTGACGATTTGTTAGGTTTAATCGTGATATTTTCGTTAAAACTAACGAAAATATCACAACTAAACCTAACTAATCGTCAAGGGCGTACAGTTGACCTAACCGGGCATTCAAATTTTATCCTATATAAATAATGGTTCTCTATAAACCGAAAATATGATAGGATATAATACAAGTTTCAAGATATGTATCTTATATACATATCTTAAAAATTTTATTATGTAAATAAGATAAATAAAACCTGTTAAATTACCCCCCCCCCCTAATATTGACCTTTTAAACTATGTTCCCCCTCTCTGAAGCTGGGGGGGAAATAGTTTAAAAGATCCAAAATTATATATTATATATAATATATATATATATATATATATATAGAACTCAGAATGGTTCCCTGAGGTTTTTTATGATACACACAGACCGTGCATGGAACAAGGAACTCTTCAGTTAATTGTAACGCAATGGGATACATCTGACGCGTCATCTACAGTAAAATATACTGTTTACACAACTCGCAATTACCCTCATTTCGTTCAGGCGTTCTCTCACTAAATTTTATCTTCGTTGTAAAATACTTTTATAGAAAAGAAAATGTAAATACAATTTCGAAAACCTGTTTTCATTTAATGTTTCTTTGCCTCTTTTCGTCAACGAGAAATTATAAAAATTTCAATAATTCCATTCATTAACTTCAGAATTAAGTCAAATAAAAATCCAAAATTTAACAGGTGAAATTAATTAACGAAAAAATAATACAATACACTCCAATTGTAAATTGCCTTTAGCGGACTCGCTTTTCAGGCTAAAATCTACAGTATTATTCAGGTATAATTATAACACTTTTATATAAAAACTTAAAGACTAATAAGGGAAGACTAATGAGGGAACTTACAAACGCGGGTATACTAATTTTAAACATTAAATTTCAATGCATAAACTCGGAAACGGCTTTTCATTTTAAAAGATTGTTACACATTCGAGTAATTGGTGTCTTTGTATGCCTAAATTTAACAAAAGGTCAATTCTGTGTGGGCCATTGAATTCCATTATAGCAATTTATAATAAACTTTTGTATCTGTATAATACGTATTGACAACACGGTACTATTCAAACAAGGAAAATTGAAACGCAGGACTGAATGTATGTATTCTATTACCATTACGCATCACTACTGTATAATAATAAATTCCTCATTTTTTGCCACCAACTTTGAGGCAACTTAAGCGTAACTTTATTAAACGTAACTTCTTTGTGTAACGTTGCCGTAATCTTTTGTTCTGCGACTTTTATGTAACTTTCGTATGTGTAATTTTCTCGTATCAGATATGTACTTTAAGTAAGTGTTATTTTCGAAAGAAAGCTGAAATTCAAAGTAATAAATAAGGTATGTAGAGTATAATAATAATAATAATAATAATAATAATATTAATAATACAAGATGCAAACAGTAATTAAAAAATAAATAAATATAATTAAAACAAAAAATATAGGAAAGATGAAAGGAAATTATAGACCTACATACGTACAACCATGTATATATATATATATATATATATATATATATATACCATCAAAACATTTTACTCTTTGTTACAATTAATGTTAGATTTGGGTTTTGTTACTCATTAGCTTTATTTTATTATTTTTCATCCAGTTCTTTTCTCTTCCTTTGACCATAACTAAAGGAAATTACTAAATTCTTGTAACTGACTTTCTTCTCTTATCGTCGGACTCTTCTGACAAGACCGCTGTTTCTGTGTATATCAAATGCAGTAACTGTCACTTTTTCCTATAAACACAAACTCGACTTTCGAACTTTTTCCTTTATAAACTTCTGCACTTCATATTTTCTTTTTCCGTCTTTTGTTTTTGTCCCTTTATGACGTAAACTCGTTGATTTATTCGCTTAGCAGTTACGGAATCATCTGAGAACAGTATTTTCTTATTTGTTTCTTTTGTTTATCTTGCATTAGCCTAAATTTAGTGTTACTGCATTTACTCTACCCACACTTGTGTTTATAAATGATTAGGATGCATTGGATTGGTATTGTAAATAAATTTACCGTCTTTAGAAGTCTTCCAAAAATGGCTATGGAATACTCTGAAAGAGTTAATTAACACAAAGAAAGTTAAACCATATCCCTTGTCCTCCCTCACACAAAACGGAAATTCTTACAGTAACCCCAAAGGCAGCCAATTTATTAAGTAACTTCTTTGTAAATATCGGCTCCAATACTGCCGCTTCGATCCCACTTACAAACATTCACCACCGACAATACATACCACAACCAAATCCAAACTCGTTTTTCTTTGATCCAATATCTGTGAAACAATAAAAAATCTAAAAAATAAAGATTCTGACATCAATACGATCCCGGTAAAAATATACACATTAGTATCCGATGAAATTGCAATACCGCTCAGTAAGCTAATGAATGAATCAGTAACACTAGGTATATTCCCTGACAGTCTTAAGGAAACCAGAATATGCCCTGTATTTAAGTCGGAAAATCCAAACACTCTATCCAATTATCGCCCCATTTCCGTATTGACGACTTTAAATAAAACAGTTGAAAAAATCGTGTACAATAAATTTACTAAATTCTTAATCAAATACGATTTTTTAACTAAAACACAATTTGGGTATAAAGGTGGACATACCCCGAAAGATGCCATAAACATGCTATTAAAAAATGTGTATCAGAACTTAAATAGCAAAATCACTACCTTGATCTTTCTCGACTTGTCAAAAGCATTTGATACACTTTCGCATGAAATCTTACTGAATAAACTTCACGCATATGGAGTAAGAGGAAATATCCTCGATCGGTTTAAGTCATATCTGTCAAATCGTCATCAGTACATCAAATTAAAAGATAATTTATCCGAAAAGTGATGCTAACTAGTGGAGTCCCAAAAGGGTCTATTCTTGGTCCATTACTATTGTTAATTTACGTCAACGAGTTTCATCTCTCAACTACATTAAATTGCGTACATTAAGCAGATGAAACCACTTACTTCTTCCCATCATAACTTTCTGATTAATGAAACAAACAGGCAATTAGAGAGTGTGAATAAATAGATGTATACTAGTAAACTTTTACTGAACCTGATAAAATCATCTTATATGATTATTACCATACCATAGCATACCATACCATATGATTATTACCATGCAAACTGTCAAATAAAAATTGGGAATTTTACTCTTGCAAGAATGAGGTTAAAGTACTTGATATTAATTTAGACGAAAACCTAAATTTCAAAAGTCCTGTACAACATATCAAATCCAAAATATCAAGATTTTTTTTTCATATTATTTAAACTAAAAAAGACCCTTCCTCAAAACGTACTCCTTACTCTATATTACTCCTTCAGCCATCCACATTTATAATATTGCATTACTACATGGGATAGCTCAAAGAAATATATAAAACATTCTTTGGAAGTAATTCATAAAAAAAAATGTCTGCGAACTCTCTCGAATAATGTCAACAGACAAAGTTACATTTCCCCAATGTTTAAAGAGCTAAATATTTTAAAACTAAATGACTTATACAAATTCATTGTTGCTGTCAATATGTTCAAAGCTATCAATAAAAATCAACATACATCACCTATTCAAAGAGCAATCAATCACCCCCCCCCCCCCACATCAAATACGAAACCCGGAAATTTGTACGCAACATTTGTACGACGGAAATTTATACGCCAAGCATTTGTACGACGGTAATTTATACGTTATACGCAAGAAATTCATGATCAGTTAATAAAATTGAATTTGAAACTAGGTAAGTTAAAATACAAATTATCACAAATTATGAAATTACATATTACAATAATTAAATGCATAATTGAAACTAGATTTCAGCTTATCAATTTAAGAGAAAATGTAACTAACGATATACAGAACGAATGTCATTTAAAAAATTGGAGAACAAATCTTGCGAGTTTTTTCTCATTAATCTCCAGACCTAACCTAACCTAACCTAACGAATGTCATTTAAAAATCGGAGAACAAATCTTGCGAGTTTTTCTCATTAATCTCCAGCCCTAACCTAACCTAACCTAACCTAACCACCTGTACCTATTCAATAACCATTTACCTACCTGTTAATCCTTTAATGCGCTGTGATACATGATAAAATTTAAAATTCTTCAAATTGAAATTATTTTCAAAATATTTAAATAATGTTTACTTTTATTTATTTATTTATTTTTTGCACCTGTGCTTATGTTTATATAAAAAAATGAAGTCACGGTTATTATCGTGGGTAGATCGCATAGTTAAGTCAAAAAAGTCCGGTAGAGCGCATACTTAAATTACCGTCATACAAATGTCAGTCGTATAAATTTCCAGTCGTATAAATGTTCTGGCGTACAAATGTTCTGGCGTACAAATGCTGGCGTATAAATTTCCGTCGTACAAATGTTGACGTACAAATTTCCGCACACGATCAAATACACCATCGTTATAACACCAGACTGCCCAGGGATTTTATACACAAAAATGCAGGAAATGCACTCTCTTTCAAAGGAGCAGATATATGGAACGCAATTATCACGCATATCAGGCAGGCTTCATCACTAAATATATTTTGCAAATCACTAAAAAAGCACTTCATTAGCTCCTACTGATGTATAAGTTCACTAGTGCCATTTTTACCTTAGTAATGAAGTTCTTATTTTATAACCAACTATTTAAAATATACTAAGTTCATTAAGCACTTTTAAGTTCATAATTTATTCTTTTTTATATTTTTTTATTAAACATCATTTATTTTCTACTAAATATACACTAAATCATTTAATTTAAAGTTATGTAACATTTTATAAACTTTATATTTTATTTATTTTTATTATTGCTATTACTATATTACTCGTTATCACTGTTACTATTACTTGCTACTTTCACTTTTTTTTACTAATAAATAAACTAAATGCCATCAATTTTGCATAAAAAGCCACCATGCTTCCAACGGCATATTCAGATTAGGGTACTGTGAATACATTAATATCATAACAAATATCTAAAAATTGTATAACTCTGTCACTTGTATTCTTTTCCGAATAAAGATTTTTGATTATTGAATTTTGGATTCTTTCGCGCAGTTCATACTTACAAATGGTCTACATTATAACAATTTCTTGTCCATTATCACCATTTCATTAGGTAATGAAGCAGTAAAGCACTTCACCTAACCTAACCTAATTCTTTAACTATTTCTTCTATTACCAGATATATCACTCTATCGGACACTATAATGGCTTACAGTTACTATTAATTTCATATATAAAGGAGACACAAACCTCAAATTCTCAGTCCAAAATGTATGTGGTTGGTTTTACTCACAGAGAGAGAGAGAGAGAGAGAGAGAGAGAGAGAGAGAGAGAGAGAGAGAGAGAGAGAGAGAGAGCTGGAAAAAGTAAACGCAAGGTAAACAAAAACGAACACTATCAGAGAATATTATGCAGATAAAACAAAGCTCAAGAAAATAAAAACAAAGTTAGAGAGAAATAACAGTTTCTCACGTTCAGACATGACTGGTATCAAGGGATACCAACGGAAATTGATGTTTTCTCTGAGGCGAACACTGGAATGAGATGATAGGCGGAACAGCTTCACGACATATTAACACTATTTTATTATAGTAAAAGGAAAACGCAATTTTATATTGTTCGTAAACAAACATTCATAAATGGAGCAATATGACTTTACATACCTTCCTATATACGATTTAAAGGGAAACGTCGCTACTCTAAAAACTTTTTCTTTATATACAGGGTGCGGCATAAGTCGCTTTACCAAGAACAATGAAATCACCTTGCGAAGAATAATATTTATTAGTTATTACAGATATTGTTCAGTGTCCTCCATCATGTTCAATATACATCTTTGAACCACTGAACAACAAATAGCACGACACAGTTTTTGTTATTATTCAACGTCTCAAACGGTATTTATAGTAGTTATTGGCAATACGAAATGGTTATACAGTCTAATTGTTAAGTAAGTACACTAATTCAGGTAGGCTAATGAGATATGCAGAGGTAAACACAGAATAAGTAATTAAGCCAATAATAAGTGAAATAATGAAAGTACGGTATGGTACAGGAAGTGGATTAGGCAAGTAAAATGAAATGCATAGATGAGTTACAAGATGAAATTGTATAGGGCCTTACTTGATGATAGACTTCGTGTATGCTCAACCGGAGCCTTGAAGGAACAGCGGGCCGCTCTCCGGCCGCGTTCGGAACTTTCGCCGCCGGACTTTTCGCCGCCGGACTTTTCGCCGCAAGGAATTTTTGCCGCAAGGAATTTTCGCCGCCGCAAAAGAATTTTTAAAAAATAAAAAATAAGTTGACGATTGGTTAGGTTAAGTCGTAATATTTTCGTTAGTTTTAACGTTTTATTTGATGGATTCATTTAAAAAATGTCTCCTAAAGATCCTAGCGTAGTTTACGTTCTATGTACTTTTGCAACATATCCATATTCTTTTCCCTCCATTTTCTAATATTTCTTGATGAAGTTGCAATTGATGGCATTAGATAACAATCTGCATCATCTAGGCTTGCAAAAGCATCGGCAATTAGTGATCTTGCAGATAATTGGGAGTTAGTAGCAGTCGTTTTCATACTTGCTATTGTGGCGTACACTTTAGGCTTTGATGGGTTTGCAGAATGACTATGCTCACCAAATGTTTTGCAAATTACTATTTTAGCGTCACTTTCTAAAATTGTATGCACTCTTGCCTTGCAGTTTTTTATTTCACACTTCCAATACGATTTTATAAAACTTTGACAGTATCTGTTATTGCATGTGCAGTATCACTTTAAACCATAAAAAATGGTTTTTAAAAACCTAAGGGTTCAAAACCTTTGAAGTACATGAAATCACTTATTTAAGAGAATGAATAAATGAAAATTTCCAAGTCATCCAAACCCGACGTATTAGAGAGTTCAGAAAATTTGGTAGGCTTATATTTATATATCTATACAAATTATATATTTTGCGGCGAAAATTCCTTGCGGCGAAAATTCCTACTGCGAAAAGTCCGGCGGCGAAAATACCTAGATTGCTCTCCGGCAAAGGCCGGAGAGCGGTTGGCGTGACGAGTGGTGTTACTGACGAAGATGTTGAGAGAGAGACGTAACGACTAACGACAAAAACGAGAAGATGGCAAGTGAGAGTGATTTGAGAAAGAAATCGCATTTTATAGGCCTTGGTCACGTCCTCTGGTGGTCATTTCGGGAAATACCACAAAATCTGTGTTTCCTCCGTGGGCCTGTTTCATGCCCATGTGTATAGCTATTGTTTTGATTCCATGATGTTTGAAAACGGCGAGGAAAGGAATTTCCGGTCGGTCTCTACATGTGTATTGAACATGATGGAGGACACTTTGAACAATTTCTGTAATAAATAATAAATATTATTTTTCGCAAGGTGATTTCATTATTCTCGGTAAAGCAACTTATGCCGCACCCTGTATATATATATACATGCCACCCGGATACAAAAATTGTGTTCACGTCAGAAATAACTAAATATAGAATATGAAACATGGTATTAACATCTAAATTAATTGCCATGAAAACGCTTCATATCATAGCAGTCGTGGAAATTTGTGCGTAACGTATGAATTTATACCCATCTGACTTTTTAGATACGTCCGAGCTTGAAATATTGTTTCAGAACTAAAGAAATCGTACATACGAAACTATCACCGGTCTATCATTTGAATGATTTAATGAGCATTACATTATAATTTGTGTTGCAGTATACCATAAGGACGGACGAATTTCAACAGAGGATTCAATTGTCAGAATATTTACGTTTCTGTTACATTCTGCTTTATTACGTATTCTATACAATGTACTATATACTAGGGGCACTCAATATATTTGGCCCCACCCTTTTTTCTTAGCTAAATAATAGGCCATGGGGCTGAAATGTCTTTTGGGCGTAAGTTTGAACTTTCTGCACCTCACATAACCGGATTTTTCCACTTTGAACCTCCCCTCCTTGTATAAAACCGCTTTTAAACGCCCTTGTGTAAAACTGATGGTTAACGCAGTTTCGAAAATGGCGTTTGACAGTGATGTGCGTCGGAAACAGAGAGCTGTTATCGAGTCCTTAACCGCAGAGAAGGAAACAGATGGAAATATTCACAAACGTTTACAAAACGTTTACGGAGATGCTGTTGTTGATCGAAGCACAGTTGGACGCTGGTCTAAACGTGTGAGATCATCGGAGAGAGGGAGAGCCAGCCTCGATGATGAGCCACGCAGCGGTCGCCCGGCATCGGCTGTGACATCTCACACTGTGCATCGTGCTAACAGCATCATTCGATCAAATCGGCGCGTCACATACAAGAAGCTATCACTGGAGCTAGGAATTAGTGAAGGAAGTGTGAATACGATAATTCAGCAACTGAGATACTCAAAAGTGTGTTCACAGTTTGTTCCTCACCAACTGACTGAAGATCACAAAGCCCAAAGAAAAGAAATTGCTTCTGGGTCGTTGGTTCGATACAAGACAGAAGGGGATGATTTCCTTTCACGAATTGTGACTGGGGATGAAACTTGGGTACACTACTTTGAACCTGAAACAAAACGTCAATCCATGGAGTGGCGTCACGCAGACTCCCCACGCACGAAAAAGTTCAAAATGGCTCCCTCTGCAGGAAAGATTATGGCCACCATCTTCTGGGACATGAAAGGGGTGATTCTGGTGGACATTATGAAGAAAGGACAAACAATCAACTCGAGGCATATATTGGTACCCTACAGAGACTCCAGAGACGTATAAAGCGAGCTCGACCGGAGAGAAAACTGGAAGACGTCCTTCTTTTACACGATAACGCAACACCACACAACAGTTTGGAAACAAGAGAGGCCATCAAAAAATGCGCTTGACTTTGTTACCTCACCGTCCATACAGCCCGGATCTGGCACCTTCAGACTTCCATTTGTTCGGGCCAATGAAGGATGGTATTCGTGGAAGAAAGTTTCAGAGTGACGATGAGGTTGTTGAGGTTAAGAGATGGCTCCAACGGAACCCAACGGACTTTTAGTTTTACCAGCAAGGAATAAAGGCCCTTGTTTCGAGATGGAGGAAAGCCGTAGAAAAAGATGGAGACTATGTGGAAAAATAATAACTTGTAAAAAAGGTATGTAACTACTTGTGTACAAAATTTCTGGAATTTACAAGGAAACTTGGGGAAAAAAAAAAAAAGGTGGGGCAAAATATATTGAGTGGCCCTCATACAATGTTGTTTTACATTTTCAAAGTCAATCACCGATGACGTGACACACATGCATGTTCATTTGGAATATCGTGAAACATTTGCATTTTGGAAAAGATACCCTTTATTCTGTGAACATAAAATATGGAGAAATAACATCTACGTTATTACATTTATGTACACCTAATATTTTAGTATCTTCACTTTATGAAAAGGTATACAAAATCATTACAAGGTTACACACATATTATAGTAGTAATGCGCATGCGTAGGTCACATTAATTAAATTTATATGATAATGAAAGTAATAATGGCATTATACAGACGTTAACCCTTTAAACAAGCATAGATTTCGGAAGGTGAAGATGTAAGGTTCGAGAGATCGGGAGGATATTTTAGGCGAAGATAAAATAGACTTCCGATATCATAATGACGTATGTGAATTGGATCGATCCGAAATTAACTCGGAATCGATATTATTCCAGTTAAACGATTCAAGATTGGATTTAATTACGGTTAGTATGAAGCGATTAATTTCGGTTCGATTTAATTATGTTCTGTTTACCTCCGCGCCCCTATATAATATAACCCATACCTTTGCCTTACCTTTACCTTATGATACCTCATAAGGGTTTTGAACGTCTCCTCTGCAGCATCCCGCACAGTAACCTACACACCAGTTTCGCAGATACCATTTCCTTAGTTCTGAAGCAACATTTCAAGTTTGAACGTATCTAAAAACTCAAATGGGTATAAAATAATAAATTACGCACAAATTTCCACGATTTCACATATGCAATATACATAGGCAACGTTTCCATGGTAACTAATTTAGATGTTGATATCTTGTTTCATATTTTGTATTTACTTATTTCTACGTAGATACGATTTTTTATTTGGATATATATATATATATATACACACACACATTTAACTGCAATGACCACGCAGTATATTAATGTATAGAAACGACGTAAGTATAGAGGAGCGTTCTGCACACGAGGAAGAGAAATAACGAACAAATGAAAAATGAGGTGAACCGCCCGGGAATCGAACCCAGGGCCTTATTTTTCTCGGCTGGTGGTGTTACCGCTTGTTTGAGTGCCCTCTGTTGGACGAAATCTTTAAAAAGGGTCATCCAATAATAATAATAATAATACGACGGTACTAAGAATCCTATCCCCGTCGTCTATCAACATGATGGTGCTCCTTGTCACTATGCCAAAATTGTTCAGGATTATCTAAATGGACGTTTTCCAAATCGTTGGATCGGACGCGAAAGCAACAGACCTTGGCCAGCGAGATCACCAGATTTAATCCCTTTAGATTTCTTTGCATGGGGCTTTATCAAATCGCACGTCTATCAAACGAAGATTACGAGTCTTGAAAACTTACGTACACGTATACGAACTGCTGCAGATAACATAACCCCGCAAATGCTCCAGAATGTGTTTAGAAATGCTGCGGAACGATTTGAGCTGTGCAGGGATACTGATGGGCGTCACGTCGAATCCTACTCTTAATTATTTAATAAATGTTACCACTTTATCATTTTATGATTGAATTCCATATAATTTCCAAGTGCTTCACAAAAATAGATCCTGACTTTATGTACACCCTGTAAGTAAAATAAATAAATAAATACATAAATAAATAAATAGTAAATATAATTTCAAATATCACTGCACACATATAAATGTCATCTTATTTAATCTTAATTACGATGAAAGTGTTTCATAGCTTAATAAATCGAAAAAAATTATGAATTAATGGCGGTGTTGTTTTCAACTCCAAAAGAAAAGCTATTTTAAATTCAGATTTACTGTTCACTCCAAAGTCGGAATAAGAAAAGGAGTTATAGGAAAGAATAGACGTTCATTTAAATATGTAATTTAGATTGTATTTTTGTCCAGACTATTCTGCTTACAGAACACTGAATAAAGACAAAAAAAAGTAAATCCTTTCTTCTCTTCTCAGGATTTGAAGTCTCTCTCCTAAAATAGAAAGTCTGTATTTACAGTATTTGCAAAAGTAAAATAGTCAGTGACTGTCCCAAGTCAGTCTGAGAGATGAGGCGGTGGGGGGTAGGGATGAACTCCCTGCATGTAATTTATTTGATTCGACCCAGTGTTTTATTTAAAGGGGACTTATTTTTCTCGGCTGGTGGTGTTACCGCTTGTTTGAGTGCCCTCTGTTGGACGAAATCTTTAAAAAGGGTCATCCAATAATAATAATAATAATAATAATAAGTGCTTTCGTGCATGCATTCGGAGAATTTGCATTATGTATTGAAAATACCGCTTATTGTATTTACCTTTTGAGAATGTAAATAACACGTTTAAAATTAGGAAATTATATAATAAAAGTTGAAAGCATTAAATCAATTTATGTTGTAAAGTACTTTAAATAAATTCTCTCTATTTTCATACATTAAAATGCATTGAGAGAAACAGTGATATTAAGTCTAGAATCTACACTCCAAATTCTAAAACATGTCTGCATAATAATAATAGACGGCTATTAGTTTTCTTATACCATATTTTTTCTTCCCTTTCAATGTCACGTGTTTCAAAATACTAGTGAAGGACATTCTAAAATTTTAGCAGACATTTCACAGTAGAGAAATTTCAGAGCACATCCTTTGATAGTGATCATAAACTTAAAGACATTACACCAGAAAATATTAAGATCAATTTTTCGTTTGTTACTATATGAGTGAATTATCAACTGTGCTTGATTTATTTATACCATACCGTGGTTGCCAAATATCTTTTTTTAAATAAAATATAGTTAAAATAGTTACCCACATATTAAAAATATAGAGTACAAATCTAACAAAAGTATAAGTTAATGTACAAAATCTATGTAATAATGTAGTGATATTTTGTATATTAATTTGCGAGTGTATTTTAAAAGTTTTGAGAAAAAATAATAAACAAGATGGCGGTCTTACTGGCGGATGTAAACATAATTTTCAAGGTTGATTCTCGTCAAGTTCTGATATTCTGAAAATGGGGGTCGATTCGAGTGATGCAATGGCGAAATTTTCCAGTATAAGATTACTGTTAAATGCCTGTTAATTATCATTACCAAAACTGAAATAAAATCGAGGGATCACCCGAAGCTCAGCGCCCCCAGTCTTCTTTAGCTAGCCTTATAAGGCTAACTAACGAAAATATCACGACGTAACCTAACCAATCGTTAGGTCAACTGTACGCCCTTGACGATTGGTTAGGTTAGGTCGTGATATTTTTGTTAGTTAGCCTTATAAAGCCAAGTAAGGAAGGCTGGGGGGCCCCTGATCTTCAGGTGATCCAAATCGAGTAAGTTATCATCCCGATGAAAGAACACCCCTTTTAAATCATGTACTTTGAAAAGGACATCTTTCCATATTTTCGAATTTTCTGTACCAAAACTTATTATTCATTAAACTAGTCACGTGACTATTTTAATTTAAACCTTTCATTTTCCTGAAATACATCAAAAGTATTGGTTTCAGTGTAGTTGTAATACTTCACACAAATTTCATAAAATAAAGGAACAAAGAGCAAAATCGTTGTAAAATGAACATATCAATACTCCTAAATCTGTATATTTCATGTTAAAATTATTATAATTTATTATAAATAAGGATTTTATCTTTTTTCTTACTGCGCTTTAAAGTGAATTACACAAAAATGCCATACATTCAAATATATTCTTTATTTCAATTCAATCCTTTTCTCTGTATTTATTTATTATTATTATTATTATTATTATATTATTATTATTTTGCAAGACTGCATGATTTATTTCTACACACATAAGACGGACTGTCATTGGATATCATCTGGTATCACCGCATGTCAGAGGCTGTCACCATTGAAAAATTTGATCCATTACTTTCAAAACCAGATGATAAACCTACAATAAGAAGACGTTTCCTATAAGTATAAAAGCAGGAATCGATCAGGAATTTCAAAATATAAAATTACATAATTTTTCCCCAGAAAATAATGTAAATATTTTTATTTCTTAAATATGTCTACCTGTTTAATTAAACGTAAGTTATAAAGTTTTTACAAATATATCAGTTTTTACGAGTTTGCAAAATTATATCCGGTTAAGTAGTATTCATTTTAAATTATATAATTTTTTTTTAAATATATAATTTTTCCACGAAAGTGTATATCTCTTTCATAAAATTTCTTTTATAATAATATTATTATCCCAAAATTATAACAAAAAAAGAGTTAATACTTCAATAATTGCTAATTCTAAACATAAAAAGTATTTAGAAATAAGAATTAATATATTAGAAACGTCAATTCATTCTATTATGTTAATTTTTTCGCGAATGCCAAAGGAATATTGACAAGCAGTAGAATTAAATTTTATTTACCCAATTTATTTTTATTGGCATCTCTTCTTCCCTTTGAGTCGTTTTTTACTCTTTATAAATTGGTCTGTTCAGCGAGAGAGCTTTTGGGATACCCTAAATCCCCACCTAAAGAACTGATATTGGATAATTAATCATGATATTCACATAATTCAAATACAATTTCAATATTTTGAATGCATCTTTTCTCAAATATAATTCGATATATATAAATTTCTTATGACTAATCTATATATACGCATAACACACACACACACACACACACGTGTGTGTGTGTGTGTGTGTGTGTGTGTGTGTGTGTTATTGTCTATCTTATATTATTACGCCACAGCATTGGTGTCGCCTTAAATTTAGACTTAATTATTTTACTTAAAATCATTAAATATCATGAAAATGGGGATCTACAGATCTACAGAAGCTAAGGCTAACAAAGACCCTAAGATCCACTCTAAGGTTGGCCCGAGAGAAAGGAAAGAGTAGAGGGTTAAGGGGTTAAGTAACATCTATCACTCGTGGGTTAACATTCATTCAGAAAAAGAGAAAAAAGACTCACCATCATCATCCGCC
Source organism: Bathynomus jamesi (assembly GCA_023014485.1). NCBI lineage: Eukaryota > Metazoa > Arthropoda > Malacostraca > Isopoda > Cirolanidae > Bathynomus > Bathynomus jamesi. The sequence continues at coordinate 272,570 of JAJOZX010000537.1, forward strand.
GGCCACTGCCGACAAGTCAGAAAAATAGTCGGAGAGAATAGGAAAGATTGCGGAACGGTCCTCTACTCCATAGGGAGGTAGAGCCCACTCTGCCGGAAAAAGATGAAAATAAGTAAAATAAGAACGCTTACAAACCATGCAATACATTCTTAACTCAAGAACAACACATTCTTAACTCAAAGCAACACATTCTTCCAACTGTTGCAGACCGATCCTCCACTCCATAGGGAGGTAGAGGATGCAGCCCACTAGGCTGAAAAGGCGTGAAAGATGAAAAGAAGTAAAATAAGAACTCATTACAACACATTCTTAACTCAAACACTATCATACCATGCAAACATGCAAACTACAGACATGCAATAAAGAGAGAAGAAAAATAAGTATAAAGAATAACAAAAAGTGGGTTAATTTACTCAACAAGCTACAACTAAGTTCGTGTTAGTCTAATTTTTTTTTTTTTTGCTGGCATATTACACGCTGGCATGTCACAAGCTGATAATTTGTCAGGGATCTACAGATTTACAGAAGCTAAGGCTAACAAAGACCCTAAGATCCACTCTAAGGTTAGCCCGAGAGAAAGGAAAGAGTAGGGGGTTAAGAGAAGAGAATAAGGGTTTCAGTAAGTAGCAACACCTATCACTCGTGGGTTAACATTCATTCAGAAAAAGAGAAAAAAACTCGCCATCATCATCCGCCGGCCACTGCCGAGAAGTCGGAAAAATAGTCGAACAGAATAAGAAAGGGGTGAAAGATGAAAAGAAGTAAAATAAGAACGCTTACAAACCATGCAAATACAGTCTTAACTCACTGTCATACCATGCAAACTACAGACATGCAAGTAAAGAGAGTTACAGACATGCAAGTAAGGAGAGGATAAGAAAAAGAAAAAGAAAAAAGTAGGTAAAGTTAAGCAAAAAGTGAGTTAGTTTACGCTACGAGCTACATCTACGTTCGTGTTAGTCTAATTTTTTTTTTTATTATTAATTTTTTGCTGGCATATCACACGCTGGCATGTCACAAGCTGGCATTATCGTCAACCGACTCATCCTCGACCACCACCACCAGAGCTCCTGTTGCTAATTGTTTTTTTTTTATTTTAAACAACGTTAATATTTTTAAAATGCCTATCTAGACGGTTCTTAAACACATTAACGCTGGTAGAGTTCACGACGGGCGCGGGAAGATTATTCCATTTATCAATTACTTTAAACGTAAAGAAGTTTTTAGCGATATTAGTAATGAAACGTCTGCCACGCAACTTAAATCCGTTATTACGAGTAGTGCTATTATCGAAAGTGAACAATTTGTCAAAATTTACGTTATCGATGTTAATAACGATTTTGAAAACTTCAATAAGCTCCCCCCTTAATCTCCTAGTTTCGAGTGAATGCAAGTCTAACTCTTTAATCCTATTTTCATAAGGCTTGTTGCGCAATGACGGAATTAGTTTCGTGGCACGACGCTGAACCCTTTCTAACCTGTCAATATCCTCACGCAAATACGGACACCAAAACTGAACGGCAGATTCTAAATGAGGCCTGACTAGGGACTTGTAAAGGGGCAATATAATATCCTTCGATTTAAATTCGAAATTACGCGCTATGAAGCCTAACATCCTATTAGCTTTTGCGCAAGACTCCAGGCACTGGTTCCTAACTTTTAAATCCTTAGATACGCGTACGCCTAAATCTACTTCCTCGTCAACGCTCGCTAACTCTCTATCATCCATCGTGTACGTGTAATTATTGTTACGAGAACCTACTGCAAAACTTTACATTTGTCTACGTTAAATTGCATCTGCCACTTATCCGTCCACTCCATAATCCTATTTACATCGTCTTGGAGCCTATTTCTATCGTCCTCATTAACAACCTTACCGCCTATTTTAGTACTGTCTGCGAATTTTGACACGTTACTAGTCAATCCTACATCTATGTCATTAATGTAAATTACGAATAGCAATGGGCCTAACACTGAACCCTGTGGGACACCGCTACCTACATCCAACCACCCCGATTCACTACCATTAACAACGACCCTCTGTCTCCTAGCACGAAGCCATTCCTCTAACCAGTTAGCTACCTGACCGCGTATACCGTGCGCTTTAACCTTCGCAATTAATCTTGTATGCGGAACTGTATCGAACGCCTTTTTAAAATCTAAATAAATAACGTCAGCCGCTCTATGCCTATCCTATTCGCGCACTATTTCGTTATAAAATTCTAACAAATTAGTTAAACAAGATCTATGGCTTCGAAACCCATGCTGACTACTATTAATCAAATCTCTACTTTCTAAGTGATCGATGATACGATCCCTAACTACGGATTCCAAAAGTTTACCTACAATTGACGTTAAGCTAATGGGACTATAATTACTAGGTACCGTACGGTCGCCTTTTTTAAAAATGGGCGTGATGTTAGCTAATTTGAAGTCTTCAGGAATAATCCCCGTTTCGAGTGACTGATTAAAAATCTTCGTTAAGGGGCCTACGATAACGTCTTTCAAATCTTTCAAATGTCTGGGATAAAAAGTGTCAGGGCCTGGAGCCTTGCTAACCTTTAGCCTATCGATATAATGCGCAATCTCACCCTCGTAAACAGTTATTTCATCCAAAATAGTCTCGCTACTAAATGGAACGATATCGTCCACGTCGGGGACATTATTTACGTCTTCTACGGTAAAAACTGTCGCAAAAAAGTTATTGGAAATACCCGCCATCGCCTGAGCGTCAAAAACCAAAGCGCCGTTAACATCCACTAGAGGGCCTATGTTATCTTTTATCGGCTTGCGATTATTGACGTATTAAAAAAATTTTTTTGGATTATGTTTACTATCCGCAGCTATAAGTATCTCTAAATTACGCTTAGCATTCCTAACTGATCTTTTAACCTGACGTCTAAGCTCGATATATCTATTAAAGTTAGCTGCCATGCCATTGCGCTTATTAAGTCTATACGCTCTGTTACGCTCGTTTATGAACTCGCCTATTTCCGTAGTCCACCACTTGGGCCTTCCATGATTTCTAGCGCGCTTGGGCCTACGAGGAATAAACTCCCTTTCAATATTCATAAAACTTTCTTTAAACGCCTCCCAATGCAAATTTGTGTCATTACCAGTGTTCCCTCTAAGGTGTGCGCGTGTGCACACGCACACGCGTTGTGAAACCCGCGCACACAGCAAAATAAAATGCGCACAGGCTCGAGCGTATCATGAGTCACGACAGTAAATGAAGTAATTTAAAAAGTATACCGTCACACAAGGTCTGACCATTTGCATCAACATACTCTATAGTCGTTCTTTTAAGTATTAACCCCTTCCGCCCGACTTCGCTGACGTCCGCGCAATTAAGCAATACGGATTTTTTTTACTCTATGTATTTGCATTTTTCCTTTTATACATTAACGCATTGAATATAAACCTTCTCTTTCTTATTTTTGCATAAAAACGAATAGTAATTATCTCATAATTCCTATTTTGTGAATGGATGAAATTATGTATTAATCTTGATAGTCTATTTTAAATTGCTAAATGCTAAAAATTGTTTTGAGAAATGATAACTAAAATAGTCATTTTCATTTAGTTATTTTTATTTTATTTATTTTGTTGAATTTTATTTTACTACTTTTTATTTTATTCATATTTTTAGAATGGATAAAATGTTTTCTTTTTTAAGAATATATAATATTGTAAACAGTTTTTTAATATCCATTTAATAGTACCGTAATGATCAAGCTATTACCTTATGGAAATAATATTTATTAAGTATTTAATATTTATATATATTTCATTTTGAAGATAATAGCGCTCAGAAAAGTTTGCACAATTTTTCACCATGAATCTAAATGTATGCACAACGAAAATTTCTTGCGCACACGGACTAAAAAAAATTAGAGGGAACATTGGTCATTACCCATAAATAAGTTATCCCAGTCCACTACTCCCATCCTATCCTAGGTTAGTCTAAGTTAGGTCAGTTTGATTGTAGGTTAGATCCATTTAATTAGGTTGTTCAGATTAGGTTAAATGTCGCCGTCCACAGTTGAAATTGTGAAAATGTGGTTTTGAAAGGTAGCCCAACATTTGTGGGTGTTTATATAGTTTATTATTATATGTGCTTAATTACTTGGGGAAAATGAACTGTACAAAATTAATATTTATAAGTAATACTTGCTATTGGTTTTCGATCGCCTTACGCGAGTCAACAAAACTATGCCAGTTAATTCAAATAAATGAAAATAAAACACTACCTAAAAAGTAACTACATTTCAGAGATACACGGAACTTTGCGATCGGAGAAACAATAACAGTAGCAGTCGAAACACTTCATTTAATATTGGAAGTGTTCACCGCCATATTCAGTGGACAAGCGTGCACGGCGAAACATCTTGCTGAACACAGACGGTAACACCTCTGCCTGAATGTTGTAAATGATGTTGGTAATGTTTTGTTGCTATTCCTGCATATTGCACATTCCTGGTCTTTAATGTAGCCCCACAAGAAGTAATCCATGTGTTGATAAATCAGATGAACGTAGAAGCCATAATCCCTGAGAAATTATGCGATTACATAAAATGGAATTTGATACTTACGTATTAACGGGGGGCCACCACATATTGATGATTGATTAGGTTAAGTTGTAATATTTTCGTTAGTTGAAAATTTCTAATACATCATATTTTTTAAATAGCAATATTTTTTAAATATTTACAATGATTTTCAACTAACGAAAATATTACAACTTAACCTAACCAATCATCAATATGTGGTGGCCCCCCGTTAATACGTAAGTACCATGAATTCAAACTCTGCCAATACCTAGCGAGACGTGTGGCTTGTTGCGCCGTCTTGTTGGGGCCCACCATTGTGGATTTCAGACTCTGATAGGTAGCCCAAGAACTTGGGTATTATGTCAACGCAGTGGTGTAGTGCTAAATAAAGAAGTGGGGGAACGCATTTTGAAAGTGTTACTCAGATGCGGGGCGGACAATGGCGAGCGCGGCGAGCCCATACAGCTGGGGGTCCGGGGGCACTGTAAGCCCCCCGGGAAATCTTTTGAAATCTGACCAATTTCAGGGATATTTTGAGGTCATATGCACTGGATATTAGGATATATTCCAAGGTTGAAGATGCAGTATTTCCAGTGTCATTAGATATACGACATCCAGTACGATCAATAAAAATAGCTAACAACTGGAATGATTAACTAAAAAAAAGTTAACAACTGGTACGCCGTGGTGACTGTTTCACCAGATCTTTATAGGCTAGCATTGCCTCAGTCGAAGCTAAAAGAAATGAAACAGTTAATGATTCTTTCACATATTTCTTCTAGGGGTGTGAATTAAAATTTCATGACGTTAGAGATTTGTAAGTTCGGATTTATTTGAAATAGTGAGGGAACGCCGTTCCCACGCGTTCCCACAGCACTACACCACTGTGTCAACGTAATCACCCGACGTAATCGTGTTGTGGAAGAAGATGAATCCCACACTCCAACATCTCGAAATGGCACACCACACTTCTACCTTCTCGGGATGAAGGGGGATTTCATGAATAGTGTGTGGGTTATCTGTGGATCATATAAACCTGTTTTGTGCATTTACATATCTAATGAGGTGAAACCATACCTCATCCAAAAAAATAGCATCCAAGATGTCAGGCGGCTGTTCTGCAATTTGAAGAAACCAGTGCCAATACGCGAGCTACCCTTCACTTTCGCAGTTTGTCACCACATGCACCTTATATGGGTGTAACTTCAATTGTTTCACTGCCTTGGCACAACTTCCCAATGCCAGTTCTGTTTGCTGTGACAGTTTGCGGAGAGATCTAGAAGGACTGCGTTGCATTATGTCCTGCACGCTGTGGACTGCTTCTTCCGTAATCATGGCTGATGTTCGTTTGCGCTTTTTCTCCATAACACTACCTTTTTACAGAACCGTTGAATGATTTTCCATAGCGCAGGTTTGGTGAAAATATTTCCTGCTCCAAAATATTCACTAAATTCACGTGACACTGTTTGAAAGATATAGTTTTCATGAAAGTTTCCCGAACGAATAAACGCTGTTCCTAGCTTAACGCCATCTTTAGAAGCCTAAGCTGTCTTATGCCTAGGTTAGGCTGGCCTATGCTGGTCTAGGCTAGGCTAGGCCAGCACTTTAACCCTAAAAGGACGACCGCTACATATTGGTAACCTTTCAAATACACGCATTCATAACTTAACCCTACAAACAATTCTGGGTTAAAGGGTTAAGCTGTCTTCGTTCTCCTATCACGAAATTTTCATATCACTATACTTCCTTTTAATTTAGTTTTTATTTGCATTCCTTTGGATTAACCGATTTCAGGACACTATTTAATTACCTTTTATAAACTCAATTAAGACGGACACTCCGTGATTCGGTGTACCTTAGCCTTCTAAATATATTTTATGACCGAGTCATAAAAATCGAGAAGGTGCTTCACCGACACTTAAACGGGTCCCAAAACAATCCCTCTGTCTCTTGAACTCAATTTCGTTACCAAAGAAAGTCGTAAAAGGCGGAAAATCGAAGGCGCAAATATATTTAGACCTTGACTTCAACCAATTTCAGATATCCCGATTCCCCAACCTTCACCTAATAAAAAACAAGCATACATTCGTCTTATATGCAAGGAACCGAAAACGTCACTTAATTCGCGAAAATAGAAAGTTGTAGAGTGTATTATAATTCTGCGTTAAAAAAAAAAAAAAAAAAACAATTAAAAAGTTTAAAACAGGGTTTAGATGATTTAAATCAAATGTCTTAAATCAGTGATTTAAATCATGATTTAAATCATAAAAAAGAATCATAAAAATCTTTTTTTTTTAAATCAAATGATTTTTATGGGAGCCTATTTCTAAAGGTTGTTAATATGCATATTCCACTTATATTATGTTTTAATTCTTTCAGTTATGTTATTAAAAATATTATAACAATAATTTGATGACATAGTGTTAATTTTTACTTCCCCTTTTGTGGTTGCAACTAAAATGGAATTTATTATATTTCTTATAGATATGTACTTTTAGCGCAGTTGATTATTTAGCATTTTAAATCACCTATTGGTAACTCAAACATATGTAGCCTATATTAATTAAGTGTATATGCAAACAGTTCTGTTACTTTTCGCTTGGTCTATTTATTTTAATCGTAAATATAAATATGGTTCTATATTTTTATTAGTTATTTCATCAAAATAATTTTGTCTCTTATTACAGACTCTTCTAAGAATACATTTTCTAAATTTAAGTAAAGCATGCCTTTAGGAGCTGGTCAAAAGCAGGATCCAATTTGGCAAGAATTTGATCAATTGAAAGTAGATGGAAAGAAAAGGCTTAAAGCAAGATGCAAAAGTTGTGGCAAAGAACAACAAGGACTTGTGGCTAGAATGGAGCAGCATTTTGCTAAGTGTCAGGTGGAATCAACTGATACTGTACAAGGTAAGTATAATATAACTGTTACAAGACATTTAGTTATTCTAAAATCAAATAGGATATTTAGCAATTATACTAAAAATTATATTATGTTATGTAACTGTATAATATGTTTCATTAGTAATGATTTTTTTATTATTTATGAATTTTTATTAGTAATGAATTTTTATTAGTAATGAATATTTTTAAGTTATGTAATGAATTATTACATAACTTAAACATATAATAGGTCATGAGAAGTTTATTTACCTAGCGAATTTAGTAGTTACCGTATCATTAGTAAATTATATTTTGAGAGTGATTCTGAGTTGAAGGTGATAGGTAATTTTGATTTTTTTATCTTTCAGAATTTGAAGCATCAGATTTATTAACCGAAGAAAATGAACAACTTCCCAGTGTACAATCAAAGGAGTATTCTGCCAGCTTACTGTGACAAAATACAAATCATGGACAAAAGCGTGCAGCACCATCAAATTCATTCGATGATCAAAGTTCAATGACACATGCAAGAAGAAATAAATCCCTCCCTACAAGCAGTTTCACTTCCAATATTACTAAATATATTATCAAGACAACAAAAGCAGGCAACGAGGCAATTGATATACAGGTTGCTAAATTTATTTCTGATACAAATTCTCCATTTTCAATTGTAGAGAATAAGGAATTCAAAAAGCTGATAGAGTTGCTGAAACCGGGATATTCTCCACCAAACCGTTTTGAAGTAGGTGGTAAGCTTTAAGATGACGTATATGAAAAAACATTAGAAGCTTATGCAGAAGAGTTAAAGATAAAACTGTTTGTATGTCTCTTGATGGATGAAGCAATATACATAATGAACCAATTGTATGAATCTCAATTACGAGTGAGAACAAAGTTTATCTGGTAGATTCAGTTGATACTTCAGGAAACGTCCATAATTCTGACTATTTATATGATTTGGCCATCAATGCAGCAACAAAAGGTGAAGAAAGATTTGGCTGTAAAGTTAAAAGTTTTGTAACTGATACAATGCAGCCAATATGGCAAAGACGAGGTTACAACTTAAAGAGAATGATGACTCATTGATAACTTATGGATGTAGTGCCCATTTATTAAATCTACTGGCCAAAGATTTGCAGATACCTGGCATAAAGGCACAAGTTGTAGACATAATAAAATATTTCAGAAACCGTCAGATGACTGCAGCAAAATACAAAGCTGCAGGTGGCAGTGCTCTAATATTACCTCAAGAAGTACGATGGAATACTATGGTTGACAGTCTAGAATCTTTCATAAATAACTGGAGCATAATTTTAAAAGTGGTAGAAGAAAATAGAGAAATCAGAGATCATGCAGTAGGTAACAAAATGTGTGATTTCTCCATGAAAAGAAATGCTGAAGATCTTATCAAAAGATTAAAACCAATTACTGTTGCACTTAACAAAATGCAAAGAGATAGCACAACTATTAGTGACGCTGTACAGATTTGGCTTGAATTAAGAAACGAACTTCAGAATATCATCACAGAACAGTTATTGAAACAATTTGATGCACGAATGAATATTGCGCTTACACCTGCACATTATTTGGCAAATATACAGATCCTCGATATCGAGGGTCCCAATTAACTCAAAAGAATGTTGAAGAGTGTTCAGAGTATGCAAACAATCACTACCCTGAATTTATGAGCTGTTTAATGGAATTTAAAGGACAGACTGCACCTTTTAAAAACTTTTACTTTGCAGGACTATATGCTAAATTCAATTTTTCCTCTGGCATGGTGGAAAAGTTTTGCAGAACAAATAAATGATAAAGAGTTCAATGTTGTACAACAGTTACATACAGCAGTACTTTCCTCTACAGGTATAGAAAGAATTTTCTCAACGTATGGATTCACACATTCAGATATTCGGTACCGACTTGGACGTACCAAGGCAGGAAAATTAGTAACTATTTTCAGAAGTCTCGACCAAAAACAATTTGTGTTAATGGATTATCTTTGTTTGTTCTTTATTGCTTAATACATGAAAGATTTTTTTTTTACAATTTACAGTCTCTCATTATTTTAAAAGATAATTTTTATTTGAGACATTATGTTTGATGTTATTTATTTCCCACATATAATAAATGGAAGGTTTTATTATCATTTTAGTGTTTTTATTTTATTCAGTACCTAATAATACTAATATTTTTATAAATAGAACTCTTATACTTTTAAATCAATATTAAATCAGAGCAAATAGCTACTAGGCCTACACAATACTAAATTTCAATAATAGAAGTTGCAAGAGAATATAATGATGAAAATATATAATAAACTAGCACCTTTAAACATATAGCTAATGCACACGAGTATAGTAGACAAGTGGTAAAGTTTGCTTAAAGCCCAACCTGATATTGTAGTTCATTGGATATCCATCTCTAGTAAAGTTACTGTAAAAAAATCAAAAGACTAAAAAAAAATCAGATTTAAATCAATTGAAATTCAGTTTATAACAGAACTGTAGTAAATTAAAAGGCAGTAAATCTATACCCGATTTAAGGCTATTTCGAGTCTCTAAAATGTGTAAATTAGCTTCAATATAAGTTTCAAAGCGAACTTTATGGGTACTACTACCCTTAGAGCAGAGATTAGTTGAGGGTAAACAAAGGCTCGAAGAAAAACCAAAGGAAATCGGATGGTTTTTATAAGCCGTCATCAATTTTTTTTATGATAGATAAATTAGTGATACTAAATAGTGCATTAATTAGCCCTAAAAAGAGCATATATATATATATATATATATATATAGTACAGGGTGGGCAGTAAGTTTCCATACATAGGAAAAATTAAACGTTTGTTTTTATGTTTCAGATACCCTAAGAATATGCGTTTGACGAAAGAGCAACGAATTGAAATCATACTGATGGCTGGGTCGGGAAGCAGTCGCATGGTTGCAATGAACTTTAACAGACAACATGGAACGAACATCACACACGACACTGTGGCAAAACTTATTAACAAGTTTCAGAAAACTGGAAATGTTGCAGATCAACCGCGAAGTGGTCCAAGACGTACAGCCACCGATGAAGACACAACAGCTACGATACTTACAGCGCTTACACGGAGTCCCAGAAAAAGTACACGACGGTTGTCTCCAGAAAGTGGTGTCAGCAGATCGAGTATCAGGCGCATTTTGAAAGCAAACAAATGGCATCCATACAAATTGCATATGGCACAGCATTTGAATGAAGACGACCCGGATAGACGGATGGAATTCTGTGAATGGGCATTAACCAAAGTGAACGAGGATGCAAACTTTTCAACTAAGATCTTGTTTACTGATGAAGCAAATTTTTACGTCAATGGAGAGGTTAATCGGCAAAACATACGTTACTGGAGTAATGCTAACCCTAACTGGCTGAGTCCGACGAAGATGCAAGGTGCCGGTAAAGTGATGGTGTGGGCCGGGATATGGGGTGACAGAATTATTGGACCAATTTTTGTCAGTGGAAATCTTAATGCCGAAAGGTATCTTAACATGTTGCAAGAAGAGATTTTCCCATCCCTGCTAAACGAGGAAGGTAACTTCCCAGTTTACTTCCAGCAAGATGGAGCTCCACCTCATTATGGTCTTCACGTGCGTCGGTATTTGGATCAGCAGTTTCCGGATGCTTGGATTGGTCGGCGTGGTCCTGTGGAGTGGCCTCCCAGATCCCCAGATCTCACCCCCCTTGATTTCTATCTTTGGGGGCACTTGAAGGCCATGGTGTATCAGGAAAAGATACGAGACATAAATCATCTAAAGGAACGTATCACCAACGCCATTACAAGCATAACGTCAACTGTGCTAATGCGTGTTCATCAACAGTGGGGAACACGTATTGAAATGTGTTTTCAAAACAATGGCAACCATGTAGAGCATATTATAAAATAAAAATGGTTGTCCATAAAAAAATGTTTATTTTTCCTATGTATGGAAACTTACGGCCCACCCTGTAGATATATATATATATTATATATATATATATATATAGTATAGCCGCAAAAGGGGAGTGCAAGAATGTTGCAAGTGATTACGTAATGTTGCAAAGGGGGGTGGGGGTGTTGAAAAAAAAAATAAAAAAAAAATAAAAAAAATTACCCCAAAGGGCCGTTTGTTGCCAACCGGGGTTGCAAGGGGCATGCAACTTGGGGGCGGAGTTCTCCCCCAAGCTATTCCCCCCAAAGGGCCAGAAAGGAGAGAAAGGAGGAGAGGTGTTCACCTGGCAGGAGCCAAGTGCATATTAAGACTTCAGCCGAGTAGGCGTTGTTTTATAGGCTCCTAATCAGCCAGTTGGCTGAATCAGTCAGTCGGCTGAGCCAAGGGGGGGAGGGGTACACCTGCAGGAGAGAGAGAGAGAGAGAGAGAGAGAGAGAGTAGTTGCCTTTGATTGCAAGGCATGCAACTTGGAGGCGGAGTTCTCCCCCAAGCTATTTTCGTTTACCTAACCTAAGAGGCCTCTAAGGGGTTTTCCCAAAGGGCCAGAAAGAGAAGGACCAGAGGTCCTTGCTCGGCTGGGAGCCGAGCTTGAATGATTCTTTCATCAGCTTCTCGGTCTTTTATAAACCTCTATTCTGGCTGAGTTGCCAGATAGCGCCATGTATTCAGTTGCCAGATAACGCCATGTATTCCAGATAACAAAAGCCATATATTAATCATCCATTTAAATAGTGTACCACAATATATGACTGTAGATGAATCCAATTAAATTCTGTTTATTAAATAAATAATTTTTACACACTTAATTTTTATTATAAATATTTAAGTCACGAAACGAAATGAAAATTTATGAAACACACGAGCCTCATCCCCTTCGAAGAAAATTAAAAAAACGAAATTTAAAGAAATTAATCAATTGAAATTAGCCAAAACACAATCCGCTATAACGGGGTCGGTTTCGAAGAACACCTGCTGGTTGAGAGACCTTCCCCCCAATCCCTGATAAGTCTCCCTTCTCTCCAAATGAAAAGAAATTTACGGCAAAAATCGAAACACACGAATGTCATTAACCAAACCCGTATATATATATATATATATATATATATATATATATATATATATAATAAACGAATAAATAACCACTCGTGCACACACACACACACACACACACACACACACACGCACACGAGGAAAAGGAAACCCTGTGTCAATTCGTCTCTAGAGACCTTTTCGGCCGAGGGTTAATCCTTCGTCCAAGATATTCGAGCAAAAAGCACTCGTCACATCAATTCTTATTATCATTATTATTATTATTATTTCTACAATGAAAATATTTTATATTTACGCGTAATTTGTATGGTGTCATATTCTTATAACTACATCTTAACTGCTTAAATCAATCACCTTTCACATCAATTCTTATTATCATTATTATTATTATTATTTCTACAATGAAAATATTTTATATTTACGCGTAACTTAGACCCACAGTTTAACGTTGAAACCGAATGCTCTTTTAAAAATATAATTAGGATATATTTCTTTATATCCTCTCGATTACATTAGTGACTAATGATGCGGGAAACTCTGAGTAAATGGTAATATTATTATTTTCTCGAAAACTATGGGTGATAGAAAATTCTGAAACCGGAATCAGTATCAAAAGTTCTATAAGAATCACCAAATAATTTTCGTTGTACCCTAGTGTAATTTCTCGCCGAATTGGAAAGGTTTTCACTCCGCCTTAGACCCACAGTTTAACGTGGATTCAGAAATACATCTCGTTGATTGCTCACTATTTCATCGAGATAATTAAAGCTCAGGACCTGCATTGTCTATAAGATCTGCGGGAAACTCTGAGTAAAGCCAGTAGTATGACCGAAAAGCATGTTAATGCATCATTTGAACCGAGTCAGTAGTATGACCGAAAAACATGCATGATTTTCTCTTTAACGAATTGGAAAGGTTCTCACTCCGGCTTAGACCCACAGTTTAACGTGGAAACCGAACGCTCTTTTAAAAATATAATTAGGATATATTTCTTTATTATAAAGTCCTCTCGATTACATTAGTGACTAATGATCCGGGAATAGTGGGGGAAAAATATTGACATGGTAAAGACAGCAAGGAGTAATACGAGCATTAAATCTATTGGAGAAAATATAAAGATGCCATTACTCGTCCGGACCCGTTATAGCGGATTGGTACACATCATAGCTCCACCCAGCTACATCGGCAGCCAATCACTACGAACATCTGGTCTTTTGGGGCGGGGCTTGGCGATTGTGCATATAAAAGGGGATATTTTTCAGTTGGGAGTAACAGTAGCTATTTTCGCGTCAGTGAATAATCATTCCCTCCACCATGGACCTGTACGTCTCCCCGATTTGTATGAAGAAAGTGATACTGCAGCATTAACGGCAATTAGTCTTTTCAATGCGATTGACCGTGATGAATTATTTCCAACGCAAACCGTTGAAGATATTTGCAGTGACGCTCCTTACAATCCGACGCAAGGGACTACCATAGAAATGTAAGTGTCTATAATTTGATTTTATATATATATGGAGAGTTGTAGTATCTCGTCAAATAGATACTCGCCAAAATTTTTTTATGGCAATCAATGTTATTTGGTTTTACTTCTTACCCCCATTATGCTAAAATCGAAATTTTTTATGGCAATCAATGTTATTCCTCTTAAATGAACCAAAGATATCTTCAATAATGGGGCTCTGTCTGTATACTCTGTATATGTTTTAAAAGAATGAACATTATTCCTTTAAGGTCCGATGAGGATTTGACACGTGTTATACAATCTTTTGAAGAATCTCATGTCATGAACACGGAGGATATACTGATCAGTCAGCAATGTCACACATCCTCCACCATGGACCTGTACGTCTCCCCGGAATTGTATGAAGAATGTGACACTGCAGCATTAACCGCAATTAGTCTTTTTAACGCGATTGACCGTGATGAATTATTTCCAACGCAAACCGTTGAAGATATTTGCAGTGACGCTCCTTACAATCCGACGCAAGGGACTACCATAGAAATGTAAGTGTCTATAATTCGATTTTATATATATATGGAGAGTTGTAGTATCTCGTCAAATAGATTCTCGCCAAAAAATTTTTATGGCAATCAATGTTATTTGGTTTTACTTCTTACCCCTATTATGCTAAAATCGAAATTTTTTATGGCAATCAATGTTATTCCTCTTAAATGAACCAAAGATATCTTCACATAATGGGGATCTGTCTGTATACTCTGTATATGTTTTAAAAGAATGAACATTATTCCTTTAAGGTCCGATGAGGATTTGACACGTGTTATACAATCTTTTGAAGAATCTCGTGTCATGAATACGGAGGATATAGTGATCAGTCAGCAATGTCACACCGAAATAATGTAAGTGTTTTTCGATCTTTTTGGGGTAAGAAGACAATATATTTTCATAAATTTATTAAATGAAAGAAATCAGTACAATAACCAACTACAGAATATATCGTTACAAATATACGAACAAAAACATTATACTATACAACGAGTACGTACAATTGGAAAACGGATTTTTATCTGTCTGCATACCATTTCATCGTTTCGGCGAGTGTGACACGGGTCAAATAAATTTAAAAAATTTATAAATTCTTTATCACATGACATATGCGTGAGAAATGAGACGCAGTACATTCCGCAAACATTACTAAAATATCCTTGTATACGAAATGGGTTCCATACAACTTCGGGAATATGTAACTGAGCGAGAAATTTTACAATAATAGGGTCACTCCAGGGTTGAGTACCGAGTGAATCAAAATAGTACAGGCGCTGTCTATTTTTAAAATAGACAGCGATCCAGTGAATCCCTTCATTACCGATGACATCTGTGTTCACAATAAGACTACCGCATTCTCGCGTACTTGGCAAACTCAATGTTTCATTCTTCGCAAACACTCCGATAAATTTGGAACGTGTGACTCGTTCCATTACTTTCTGAAGTGTATTAGCATCCATTTTAAAAGTCAGTGATAACGCTCCTAAATCTATCTACTTCTATTAGGGCTTGCGATTCGAGATATACTAGTACACTAATAGGAGCGTCTATAGGCTTGGCGAATTCCAGCCGCACTGAGATGTTTCCGCTCTGCTGTGGGGTTAAATGGGTATTTACGCTAGCAGATAAGTCAGGTGTAATGTCAAACGGATAAAGGTTAAATTGATCAATGAATTCTTCCGGCGTTACCCCATTACCAAGCTCATCACAATCACCTACAATATGGGTCAGATTACTATAGGCTCTGGCACAAAGAGGTAACACAGCGTCTGATGAATAGTCCGTACCCATTGTTCCACCCAAAGCTGTGCCATTAACGTATAGAGTTATATTTTTAAGTCCGAAATTCTCGAATTTAAAGGCACTCTTTTTATATTTTCGATTCACCGAAGCATGGTCCTGCATGCCGATTAATATCCTTTTAGGAAGATTTCCCAGGGCAATGTTTTCTATCTGCTTCGATGCCAACCCTGCAGGAACCGTATATAGTTTGACTTGCACTCTGTTAATAGGATATTTCACTGTAGCGTTTAGTAAATTTTTCTCAATTTCTAGTTGTTTTGGTGAACTTAATTTCACTCGCCGTACGCGGAGGTATGTGTCCATAATGTGAACCACAACGGGCTTTGCACCCTCCTCTTGATCAGCAGCCAGATTTAAGCAGATCTCAGGACTCGTGCGGGTGAGCTTTATTTTCATATCCACCCCGTTGACAAGCAACTTCTCCTGGAAAGTGAAATCTGTGTGCAACCGTCCAAAACACTCGTATATTTTCTTTTTAGAATTTTTAAATTTGTCCTTTATACTATTTTCATCTTTAGTTTGATAATATCCCTCGGCACTTAAAAAGGTAGCCTTCGCTTCTTTGGAAAAGTTGAGGACATTTTCCAGATAGGCTCGTAGATGATAGTACCCCGTGCCTGCCGATATGTTGGTCTGATTTAAATATACGTCACACTGGTTGAATATGGAGTGCAGAAAGTTTGTTTCAGGGTATACAGCATATTTGTCATTGCAGACCGTTCCAGCAGAATGGGCTATACGTAGCTTAGCGTACATGTGCACATAGCTTGGATCAAAAAGTAAGGGCCTGAGCTGGGTATCACGAATTCTATAGGTGCACTCGGGGAACTAATTGTGTTTAAAGGGTTAATTGTAAGAAAGTCACTGTGCTCAATAGAAACTTGGGTTGGAGGCAGCTCAAAAAGGGACAGCTCCGATTTACAGCATTGTGAACTACATGGGTGGATGAAACGTGCAATGGCGAAATAGTGATTCCTCTCTCGACAAGTGGTAAACAAACTATGATTCATGAGATCAATGTCCTTAGCTTATATCAGTCAAAAAGTGGTCAACCATAGGTTTCATTCGCTTACAGCACTTCTTTTTTGATAGCCTTACGTTTAATACCACGTGACCCCTTCTTTTTCCGGGGAGCCCTCTTCTTCCCGCCACCACGCATTTTTCTCTTTGCATCTTTGATGATTTCGTCCCGTGTACGCTTTAAATGTTTTTTTAGAGCTTCTTTAGGTTTAGCCCCGGCCAATATGTCTTCTGCAGTGTTAAGGCCTGATTGTAGCGCTTTCCTTCCAAGGTATCTGGCACCCCTCTTCAGCAAAGGAACAGCCGTACGTAGTATGGATGAAAAAATGGACCCAAGTCCACTACCAAGCTGGTATCGCACCCCTCGATAGAGGGTGAAAGGCTTTCTATCCATTATAACTCAGTGCGTCGAAAGTGTAGCTTCACTGTTAAGCTCCCGTTACCGAATGGGAAGTTTTCACCCTCAATCGTTCTTATATATATTGAGATATTGGTTATTAAATTAGTTGCGACATTCACATAATGGGGTCTGTCATATGTAATACTCAAACTCCTTCCTCTATGGTTGGGGATGTGAGCAATGCGCAGCAGGCGTGCCTGGGTATCCCCAACAAACTGATGCTCCACTATATTACTGGGGACCTTTCAGCCAATTTCTCCATCTTCAATTGATACATTAATCTGGACAAGTTATACTGTGTCTCGTGAAATGTGTCTCTTTGGAAGGCTGCGCTATATCGGCCGTTGGTTAGAATTTTGAACTTTCTATGTTCTTTAATACTTCTGTTAGTCTTTGATTTTAGGATTAGTGTATGTGCAGGGTTGTTTACGATTTCATATACAAAATCATTCGTAAGGTTTGAGTTTCTTAAACTTACGTTTAATCCTCTCACAACATCCTCGACCGAACCATATTGACCCGGTCCTAGTCTTACTTCTGTACTGTAATACCGTGCAGCCTTAGTCCGAGCGATACGCATAGTCTCATCCATAGCTACCCCAGCTTTTTCACACTCGTCAATGTCTCTAAGAATCGTAAAAACGGTTTCTTTATGTTCAATATTTAAAAAGACGGTGTCCAGCTGAATTTCACATATCCCCACCTCATACGAATCACGACCCAATTCAATGTGCCCGTGGAGCTCTGTTACAAAGTTGGCTAGTGTGTTGTTAGGGTGTACAGACAGGGACGAGGAGGACTGGAGTGTGACGTAGAAATGGTTAGGAGCCATGTTGCATACTATTTAAGCTTCATTATTGCATCAGCTTTTATATAGGTGTTGAAGCTTTCTGGGTACCCTAGCCATTTCACCAGGTACATTTTTCTCTTTCCTGAACCTTTGCTTCCTAAAATTTTCTCAATTTTAAACACATTTTTTTCTAAATTAAACGCAACTTTCTGCAATTCCTCGCGGTAAAAACCTGAGATTTCTTCCCCATTCAAATCTTCAATATAATACATCATTAAATCAGCTTTAGGTCTCATAGCCCTAACTTTAAAAATCTCGCGTGTCCATCCTTGCTCAAAACCCTTTGCGAATTTATTCCCCGAACGCGACAGCCTTACATAATCATTGATTTTGAAGCGCGCAGAATGTGGTGGTGGTGGTGATCCATCTCTTCTCTGGAGCGTACCTCTTTCTAAAACTTCATTAGGTGTTGTCCAAATCGTGCGATGGTGTGAGCTGATGAATGTGAGCGTTATTGCGTGAATGATGTGCGCGTGCTTAGAGTATGTTTCCAGGCCTTTAGAAGGATGTACATAGCCCGTTTCGAATGCGATCCACTGCAAGTCGCAACCACCATCGCATCATTATGTTTTACGGTGTTCAAGAAGAACTTCATGCCTAAAGACACCTTAGCCATTATTCACCGAAACAAACCCCGCAGTTACGGACACAAGGCTATTTACTGGCTCATACACCTACAGCAACAGACAGGTGTATACATAAAGCACGCCCGCAACACGGGTGAAGTACCTATTAAGATTAATGGACGTGTTTTTTGGGTTGATGGGTTAAGTGAAAACCGTGTCACTGGTGTGAAGACTGTGTACTCCTTTAACGGTTGCTGGTGGCATGGATGCCCCCGTCCTGAGTGCGGAATCGCCGGAGATATCCACGGTAGGTCTCCTGCCGACTGTCTTGCATCGACCCGCACCCGCGATCAACTTATAGGATCACAGTTCACTCACAAAGTCTTGTGGGAGCATGAATATGATGCACGGATGGAGACAGACGAGGTGTACCGTGAGGAAATAAACACGATCAAGCGTTCAATGGTGCTGGATCCTCTCAAATGTGGTGATAGCTTGTTCGGAGGACGTACAAATCCTTTCAGACTATACTTTCCACCTACGGAGGGCGTGAAGCTCCATTACTACGATTTCTGTTCTTTATACCCATACTTGATGAAGAGCAACCCGTACCCCGTGGGCGCTCCTGAGAAACTGGTGGGACCTAGCTACCCTCCATCAATGAATTTTCAAAAAATTTGAATGATCGTTACTTTGGGCTCTCTTTCGTAGACGTACTCCCCCACGCAATTTATGGATGCCGATCTTACCTGTCGTTATCGACGACAAGCTCATGTTTCCCCTGTGCGTGAAGTGCGCGGAAGAGGATAACGGCGAATGTAACCATATACCCCACCAGCGTAAGATCAGAGGCGTATATACAAGTCCTGAGCTGGCCCTAGCCGTACGCCATGGTTATAGAATACTGAAGATACATGAGGTGTGGAGGTTTCAGAAGCTACCCAACCTTTTCACACCATATATAAACGCCATTTTGAAGGATAAGGTTGAGGCATCAGGGTATCCGCGAGGAGTTGATACCGAAGATGAAAAGTCTGCCTATATTCAACGTTACCGCGACCGCGAAGGTATACAACTTGATCGTGTCCAAATTGTAAAGAATCCTGGCAAGCGCTTTAGTGCAAAGTTGTGTCTAAACAGTCTATGGGGAAAATTTGCGCAGAATACCGGCAGAGGGAGCATTCATTTGGCACAAAGTTATAGCTATGTCTGGGATTATGCCAATGCTCCCGATAAAGAGGTCATGGAGATCGTGAATGTAGGTAATACTTACATAATAAAGTACAACAACACTGAATTTGCCACAGATACCTCAAGGGTTACAAACATACCTGTGGCCAGCTTCACAACAGCCTACGCCCGTATAAAACTTTGGGGTCTATTGCATTCTCTTGGGCGGAGAGTATTGTATGCCGATACAGATAGCGTGATATTCACAGAGAAGAAGGGTGAATACATGCCCGCTATTGGGGAGTTCCTCGGCGAGCTCACTGATGAGATCAAGGACGAGTATGGAGACAACGCTTACGCCGACTCTTTTGTTTCAACAGGACCTAAGACTTATGGGGTACGGGTCAGGGTGGGGGAGGAAATGAAATATATCGTGAAGGCAAAGGGTATTACGCTCAACCATGCGAATCGGCGGGTTGTTAACTTTGAATCGTTGAAGGATCTAGTATGTTTGGACGATGATGAGGGCGAACAACCTCCCCAACTAATTGTAGGCACCCACAATTTTCGGGCGCAGAAGCTGGGGGGCGTGAAGGAATTTAGGGGTACGAAGGTGTGCCGTAACACCTATAGGAAACGTTACCAGTTACCCGGTACCTATGATACCGTACCCTTTGGATACCATAACGTATGATGCTTCTATTGTTAACTCACACGTATTTGTCTTTTATATAATCGTATCTATTGATTTATTACACGTATTTGTAAATATATATATAACTTGAATATCTCATTTATTAAATCGTATTTGTAAAGTATCTATTGATTTATTACACGTATTTGTAAATATATATATAACTTGAATATTCGTTTATTAAATCGTATTTGTAAATATATATAACTTGAATATCTCGTTTATTAAATAAATCATGTTTCAATTAGCGTTTCACTTTCTCCTTTGTGTGTGTGTGTGTGTGTGTGTGTGTGTGTGTGTGTGTGCGTGCGCAGGTGAAAGTTCTAAGCTCCGCCCACTGTAAGACCGTGAGTCATGCTACTATCTGGGAGTCCCTGCGTGGTCAGTCGACTGCAGTAAGCCCGAGAGATCAGACGTGTATTCAGATCAGACGTGTATTCAAATGGCTACCTTTAATATTGCTTGTACAACGTTTATGAAATGGTATTCAGCAAAGTGTCAGGATGTGTGGATACCGAAAAACTTCCTATTCCTCCCTCCTATACCTCTTTAAAAACACATTGGATTGTGCGAAGTTCCAAGATGTACAAATACTCTACGGATGTTCTGGTGAGACCGTTGAAGGCTTTCGTTGCACAGACGATGTGCTGAAGTATACTGCAGAGCTAAACTTTATAAAGTCTCACATACACCGTGAAGTAAAAGAAACAACGCGTGCAGAAGAGAAGCAGCAGGTATGGATAATGAGTCTGCGGATGGGTGGTGTGACAAGCGGTATTACGTCATGCTACACCATGTCGATTACTCATACCCTACGACTGAAAATGTGAATCTCGTGATCATGGACAATCTTAAGTATTTTTATCACTATATTAACGTATATCATGATGAGGTTCGTAGTGAGGTTGTGGCTAGTGCCTTGCGTGAGTTTTTAACAGACTTTAGAGACGAGTATCGTTTGATGGGCAGAAAGGAAAAATATGAGCATATGTTCCTCTCAAATAGTGCGCCGGAGTGTGAAGATGTTTAGTAAAACATAAAATGTTTCTAGTTCTTATCCTGATGTAAAATGTCTGGTGCGTAGGCTGGTAGTGATGAAATTAATTCTTGTACCGGAAAAACAAATATGTACAACAATTCGGTACGACTCGCGGATCATACGAACAAGCCCATTCACGTATCATCGAGTCAGCCGCCCGTCGAACCGTTCCTGCCTACCTGCGTGCCTCACACGGCTCATAGTTATCTCAGAGCTTGAACCGAGTGGACGTGCGCTCCTCAAATACGATGGAACTTCCTTTGAGCAGCATTCTCAACGCCTCGTACGATGTGTCCGTGACGAAATCGTTGCGCGTGTTCAGGCGTAATTCCGGTACCATTAGCTATGTACTGGAAACGGAATGTAGACAAACAAACAAACGGGTTTATTTAAGTGTCGAGGAGATGAATAGAATCTTCGTGATAGTTGAGAAGTGGAGTGAAGATCGTTATAAAATACCTGCTAACGTAGGTACAAGAAGAGAGCAGATTAGTGACGCACCCTCATACGCCGTTGTATGTACGTTGTGTATAAATAACGATCGGCCGTGCATTGATATACGGCTGATGTGGAAGAATGCTTCTGATAATAACGCTCTTGTTCCTACGCGAAACCGTTTCATCCTCGACAGAATGTTTGAAATCGTCGGATTCCGCAAGCTGAAACCTATATTAGACGCGCGTGTTACGGACATGCTTTATTTTGATACAGTACTTGAATACGCTACACCGCTCTGCTCGATGGGTTTACCGAGTGTAGGGCTGGTGAGAATGGTCTAGTGCTGGACGTTTATTTAAAAAGTTTAGACTCTTTGAAATACCATGAACTTTGGTACAAAGCAATTGATCGGTACAAGGCTGAGCTCACCTACACCGTTCACCCTGAAGAACTATTTCTTTATATAACGCGCAGTTGTCGTAACGATTTAGAAGATTATTTCAATTGCCGCTATGTTGAGTGAGTTCACGATTGAAAAGCTCGAGTCGGTAGAAATAAACCCTCGATTGGAAAAGCGTTTATAAACTTGTGTTT
Organism: Bathynomus jamesi; assembly: GCA_023014485.1. NCBI lineage: Eukaryota > Metazoa > Arthropoda > Malacostraca > Isopoda > Cirolanidae > Bathynomus > Bathynomus jamesi. The sequence goes on from JAJOZX010000537.1 coordinate 295,095, forward strand.
AATAATGTAGCTAACGATGAACTCTTTGTGCGTGCTTTTGATTGTATTCTAGACGTATTTAAAGATGACTTACCAACCGGTTGTAAAGTGGGAACAAAAATAGTACTGAACGATATGAAAGCCCTTCATATCGAATACAGGTTTCCCTATACTTTAAGCGGTGAAATATTATTAAGCCGCATATACTGCGTAATGCAGAGCAATAATGATGTAATTGTAAACTCGATTAAGACCGAGTTTAGTATTTTGAAAAAAAAGTGAAATGTATTTATATATTTTGCTTGATATTTCTCCTGTACTGTTATGATTATATGCATATTTCTATTATTATTGAAATGTATTTATATATTTTGCGTGATATTTCTCCTGTACTGTTATGATTATATACATATTTCTATTATTATTGAAATGTATTTATATATTTTGCGTGATATTTCCCCTGTACTGTTATGATTATATGCATATTTCTATTATTATTGAAATGTATATTTATTTCTATTTGAAATGTATATTTTATTATATATATCCATAATTGTGTGTATATATTTCCTGTACTGTTATGATTATATGCATATTCCTCAATTATTATTGAAATGTATATTTATTTTCTATATATTTATAATAAACAGAATGATGCAATGTTGTTTTACTTAATTATATCATGTTACGCCTTCTAAACCTACTACCGGTATTCTAAACCAACTTTTAAGAAATATAATAATGTATACAATGGTATCGCTAAAAAGTGGTATCTGGCAACTCAAGCCATTTACGCCTTCTAAGCCAACTGGCTGATTAGGAGTCTATAATAGTGTATACAATGGTATCGCTAAAAAGTGGTATCTGGCAACTCAAGCCATTTACGCCTTCTAAGCCAACTGGCTGATTAGGAGTCTATAATATGTATACAATGGTATCGCTAAAAAGTGGTATCTGGCAACTCAAGCCATTTACGCCTTCTAAGCCAACTGGCTGATTAGGAGCCTATAAAACAACGCCTACTCGGCTGAAGTCTTAATATGCACTTGGCTCCTGCCAGGTGAACACCTCTCCTCCTTTCTCTCCTCCTTTCTCTCCTTTCTGGCCCTTTGGGGGGAATAGCTTGGGGGAACGCCCCCAAGTTGCATGCCCCTTGCAACCCCGGTTGGCAACAAAGGGCCCTTTGGGGTATTTTTTTCTTTTTTTTCTTTTTGTAATTTAAAAAAATAATTTTTGCAACACCCCCCCTTGCAACACCCCCACCCTATGCAACACCCCACCCCCTTTGCAACAACCCCACCCCTTTGCAACATTGCACCATTACATAATAACTTGCAACATTCTTGCACTCTCCCCTTTTGCGGCTATACTACTTATATATATATATTATATATATATATATATATATATATATATATATATATATAATATATATATATACAAAAATCCTTGCCCGGACTCGATCTCACGACCTCCCGATCAGCATTTATTTATAACCTATTTTTTCTGGAAGGATGAACAGCTGGGTAAGCTGCACGCCACCTGCTTTCGCCGGGAATCGAACCCGGGGTAGGTAGGTTCGTAGTCAGCGATGCTAGCCACTACACCACCATCTATATATATATATATATATATGTTGAAAAGGTTGCGCGGATTCATTCACGGAATATATACAGGGTGGGCGGAAATTAGCTCCCTATTTTGGATTGGTAAAAAAATACGTATATTATCCATTTATTTCAGAAGAAATAATATAAAAAGGTAGGCATACATGGTAAGTTTTCTCTAAAATTCAATGTGGGCTCCAACTCTTTCCACCAGCTTCTGGAGCCGCCCAGGAATGGCGTCCACTGACTTTAGCAGGAACTCCGGCGGGATGGAGGACATTCCCGAATTCGGTCCTCCAGTTCTTCCAATGTCCTCGGTTTGGTGCGGTAGACTCTTCCTTTACCCACCCCCAAGAAAGAAGTCGCACGGTGTCAAGTTGGGGCTCCTGGCTGGCCATTGATGTGGACCACGACGACCCATCCAACGCCCAGGGAAGTGGGCATCCAGCCACTCACGGACAACAAGAGCGAAGTGCGGAGGGGCGCATCTTGCATAAATATCAGATCGTCGATGTTCTCCCATGTGCTGACAACCGGCCAGACCTCGTTTCGCAACATAGCAAGGTACCGCTCAGCATTCATGGTGTTGCGCAGAAGGAACGGGCCCACAACCTGATCTGAGGTCATACCACACCACACCGTTACACTGAACCGATTCTGCCGTTTTTCAGCGGTAACCGTGCGACTTCTTTCTTTGGGGGTGGGTAAAGGAAGAAGTCTACCCCACCAAACGAGGACATTGGAAGAACTGGAGGACCGAATTCGGGAAGTCATGTCCTCCATCCCGCCGGAGTTCCTGCTAAAGTCAGTGGACGCCATTCCTGGGCGGCCCAGAAGCTGGTGGAAAGAGTTGGAGCCCACATTGAATTTTAGAGAAAACCTACCATGTATGCCTACCTTTTCATATTATTTCTCTGAAATAAATGGATAATATACGTCTTTTTTTACCAATCCAAAATAGGGAGCTACTTTCCGCCCACCCTGTATATATATATATATATATAAATATATATATATAAATATATATATATATATATATATACACACATACCTTTCAGCCTTCAAATGTTCCGTGCGATGATTCCTCATTTCATGAAGGTCAAGCTTGTTACCTCTCCTCTTGAGTTGGCCTGGTGAAGTAGAGAATTGGTTTCTTGTGCTCTCCACCTCACACAGGAGGCTCATCTGGAATTGTTCTGAGCCAGGCGTCTAGTCTTCTTTTGAAGATCTTCACCGCCAAACCACTCGTGTCTAGCCTTTAATTTGGAAACACGACACATTCTTCCTTTTCTGCTTTCCACTGTTGTTTGAGGGGTTATAGGGTTCACAGCAGGAGTAGAAACCAGTACCAGTATCAGTACCAAATACCGATAACTACCACTGAGATTTTAGTACGAGTAACTCTTAAAAGCAGCTGTTATACCACATCATCTGGTGGTATGTTGTTGGTATTTTCATTTAAAATCAACCATATCCTGATCTTTTTCAAGTACCCTACCTCAATAGAGTTTGTCAATTTTAGTAAAGTCAACAATTCAAAAACTACTAATGCTCAAATGATGTCATATTATCTAGCAAACTTAGAAATATCTTTAGTGTTGTTTAAAAAAGCCATTTACCTACTTATATTTGACCATAAAGGTTTGAAATATAACCTAAATATGACTGTAGCATCGTATATCAATGTGCCATTGATATGTGTGGTCAACTTTGGTTATTTCTGGTGTGCAGTATGGTTTCTAAGTTTCACATAGTCACAAATCAGTAGGCCTATCCAAATTTCAATGACTTTTTTTTTTGTTCACAGCTCCACAGGATGAGTCAATTGAGTCAGAAAGAAATCAGAACCCGAAGCAAATCAAGTTGTCACCTAAGTCATTTGGTGGGGACTGGGAGGGAACTTTCCCCTGCTGAGCTGCCCACAGCCAGAGATCTGCTGAGGTATGGTTTGTTGAGGAAAGAGATGAGTGAGGAAGACAGGAGGAATTACCCAGTTAATGACCTGATTAACAACGACATTGTTCCAGGGCTACTGGCTCAGTGGAGAAAGGCCAACACTCTATTCACAGGACCTGTAATCAACACTGAGGTCAGGATCAGGGCTAAAGTGAAGGCACTGTGGGATAAGGCAGTGAAGGTGTCCATTGGCAATGTGAAGCTAGAGGTCAAAGATAGGTTCATGATGAGACTGGACAAATTGGTGGACATCCTGACCTGTCACTATGTGATCAAGAGCTGCAGTGAGCTTGGGTGCAACCCTGTCTGCAACAGTGAGGTTCACATTGACTGCAGCTGCAGGAGCGAGCAGAAGATACCAATGCAGGAGCTTGCCTTCATTAAAGGTCAGAGAGAAAAGGTGGGACGTGTGGGGGCACACCAGATGGGTCTAGCTGATCACCCTGAGACCAGGAGACAGGAAGCAGTGCTACAGAGACAAGAGCAGAGAAGGAAAACCGAGGAGAAGAGGAGGAGGAAGGCAGAGGAGTCAGCCAAGAAAGAAGAGGAGTTGAGGGAGGAGTCACTGCTGGAGATGGAGTTGGAGGAGACTGGAGACATACTGGAGGAGGCAGGGAGGAGAGAGGAGGACGAAGACTTCATACCAGAGGCTGCGACAACTTCTTCCTTGCCACTGCTGCCTGGATTGATGCTGGTCTTATAACAGAGTTTGACACAGCACTGGTGATTGACCACAACAAGGTGAGGAGGGCTCAGGAGAGACTGACTAAGGAGCTGGTCAAGAAATTTGATGAAGAGATTAGGGAAAATAGCATCACCTGTATCATTTTCGATGGGAAAAGAGATGACACCAAAGTGATGATGGAAGCTGAGGGCAGTGACAGGCAGTTTCCTGGCCTCATTAAGGAAGAACACTACACAGTGTGCAATAAACCATGTGGGAAATATTTGTGGCATTTTGTACCAGAGGAAGCTGCAGACGAGAGAAGTCATGCTGAGGTCATTGCTGATCATCTGATGAACTGGCTAAAGAGAGAGGAGCAGACCAGACCCTTTTGGTCATAGGTGACAGTACTAATGTGAATACTGGCTGGGAGGCGGGAGTAATGCATGATGTGGAGGCCAAGCTTAGCAGGAAGTTGGTATGGATTGTCTGTGACTTGCACACTGGGGAGCTGAGTCTCAGACACCTGGTGACTGCACTGGATGGCAAGACAATGAGCAACAACAAGTGGTCTGGGCCCCTAGGGAAGATGTTAGACACTGCCACTGAGCTGGAGATCAACCCAAACTTCACGAGAATCACTGTTGGTCCTCCTCTACCCCATCTCAGTCAGGAAGTAGTCAAAGACCTCAGCACAAACCAACCATATGGCTACAGAATCATCACTGCCATCAGATCGGGAGAGGTACCTCAGAGTCTAGCTCTCCTGGAGATTGGGCCAGTCTGTCACGGTAGGTGGGTCACCACGGCTCTAAGGTTCTGCAGATTGTGGATTTCCAAACATGGGCTGAAGGGTAGGAACCTGACGAATCTAAGGATAATTGTGGAATTCATAATGGGAGTCTACATGCAAAACTGGTTCAACATCGAGTTAAATCACAGCTGGATGGAGGGTTCCAGGCATGTACTGTACCAGCTGGAGCTGCTCAGAAGTCAGAAGAAGGCGGTGATAGGAATAGTGATGCCTACAGTGAAGAGATCAGCCTGGTATGCACACTCTGAGGCTGTGCTCCAGGCCATGCTGTGCAGTGAACAGGGCCGTTTCTAGCCATTTGGGGGCCCTAAGCAGTATACCCACTTGAGGCCCCACCCCTCCATCCACCAACTCACGCCTTACTACATCACCTCAGCACATACATACAAAAAATGGCTGTGTTAATAAAAAACAATTATGAAACAATTTTAATGAAACATTTATGTCCAAAACAACAAATATGTACTTTCAGAAGACAAACAGAAAAAATACTCTTCATGAAATTCCTGAAAATTAGCTTATACATTATTTAGAATAAATGACAGAACTATGTATAAAAAAATAATGCAATTATCAACTACCAAACAATTACTAACTCCACGATACAATCGTGTAATAGCTAACAGTTATACAGAACAGTTTGTATCTTCAAAATTTTTGCCTCCTAGATTTTTTCTGGGCGAAATCATCAATAACATCATCCTATGAAATCTCCCTGCCAACGTCCTGGTTGATGCGTATGATGCCAAGGCCCCTGAGGGGGATGGGACAATTCGACGTGGCCGACTCGATGCGACCCAACTCGATGTGGCCGACTCGATGTCAGGACAACTCGATGTCAAGCCAAGTCGATGCCAGGCCAAGTCGATGCCAGGCCAAGTCGAAGCATATTGTGCTTTATTATCTTTTAAGGGTATTTTAAGAAGAAAAAGTAAAGCATAAAAAATAATTAAGGCTAGGTAAGGTAGGTAAGGTAGGGTAGGTAGGGTAGGTAAGGTTAGGTAAGGTAGGGTAGGTAGGTTAGGTAAGGTTAGGTAAGGTAAGGTAAGGTAGGGTAAGGTAGGGTAGGTAGGTTAGGTAAGGTTAGGTTAGGTTAGGTAGGTTAGGTAGGTTAGGTAAGGTTGGGTAGGTTGGGTAGGTAAGGTTAGGTTAGGTAAGGTTTAGGTAAGGTTAGGTAGGTAGGTTAGGTTAGGTAGGTTAGGTAAGGTTAGGTTAGGTAAGGTTAGGTAAGGTAAGGTTAGGTAAGGTAGGTTAGGTTAGGTAGGTTAGGTTAGGTAAGGTTAGGTAGGTAAGGTAATTATTGAACTCGGCCTCGGTCTTGGCTTCAGACTCGACTACAACACTGTTTGGCATCGACTTGGCCTGGCATCGACTTGGCTTGACATCGAGTTGTCCTGACATCGAGTCGGCCACATCGAGTTGGGTTCGCATCGAGTCGGCCACATCGAGTTGGGTCGCATCGAGTCGGCCACATCGAATCGTACCCAACCCCCACTGAGGCGATCCTGCCCCATTGATGATCTGAGGTAGTTCTTGATTAGCTTCATCTTAGAGAAGCTCCTCTCGGCTGACGCTACTGTCACAGGTAGAGTGCAGGCAATTCTTAGTGCAACCCAGAGATTGGAGTACAGTTCCTCCAGTTGCTTCTGATGAATGAAGGAGAGAAGCTCCAATGCAGTCATGTTGTGTGAAGGTAAAGTCGGCAAGTTCTTAATTTCGAGGGCCAGTTCTCTTCCATCAATGTCAGAGTCAGCTCCAGAGCTCAGTATCTTAGAGCTTTTCACACTTGCAGGACAAGTCTTCCTTGTTCATTGTGGTGAAGTTTAGGAGAACCCCAAATATGTCCCTCACATCATCTAATGTTTTGAATCTCTCATTTATTGACCCGATGGCACAATCCACCACCACATTGAAAAATTTGACTTCCAGCCTCTTTAAGCTTCTGTAAATGGTTCGTCAGGAGCTTCGTAAGCAAGTGCTTTTTGTGGATCTGAGCCTCTTCTCCTTCAGCGCAGCCTCCACATTCATTTCCTCACATATGTCCCTAGCTACGACTTGTGCTGCAACAAAACCTCTGTTTCTGTAGCTGGTGAGTGAGTCTTTTGTTTCTGTGAGGAGGTATAGCATATGGTAAGAATAAAGTTAAATAATATTGAAATAAGATCTCACAATAGTTATTTACACATAACGACCAAAACGTTTCGTTTGTCTCCGTTTTATCACATTTGTCTCATACAAAAACTTTAATTAATAGACAATAATAATAATAATAATAATAAGGATAATAATAATAATAATAACAATAATATTAATAATAACTTCAGCATATTCCTATTCTTGCCCACTGAGCTATGACCTAGGAGCCTGTCTAGGGGCCCCCTAGTAGCAGCGGGGCCCTAAGCGGCCGCTTAGTCTGCTTATGCCAGGAAACGGCCCTGGCAGTGAGGTGGAGGAGAGGAGGGAGGCAGTGAAGAGGATACTGGAAATCAGAGGTGAAGGAGATGAGGACAACAGGTAGGAGACTGCAGTGTCAGACCCACGAAGACTCCTGACATCAACCCAGATGCCACCAAACTCTCGGAGCTTATTGACTGGAACTCTGGCGTGATTGAGCCTCCTCTGACCTGCTGCCTCACCACTGCTGCAATCATGGAGTTTCTGGATAGACCAATGGAAGTTCCTGCATGGCCCTCACACACACAGTCAGTAGAGAGGTGTGTAACGATGACAACTGAAGCAGCACAACATGTTTACTCACAAGAGAGGAGGGAGGTGTACATCAGTGGCCAGGTGGCCAGTAGGGAGCTCATGTCCAGGAACAAGAGCAAGGCAGACATGGCATCCTTGGCAAAGTTCAAGAAACCTATCTATATTTCTAAGTTTTAATACTGAAATACAATCAAAATGTATTTAATTGTATGTAATGTATGTAAAATGTAGTTATATACAATAAAAAAATACTTGCAAAAATTGCTGATTTTTAGTAAACTTCAACTTCAAATATAAGTAGCTAGGAGTGGTCAAATCTGGATTTTAAAGCCATATTTCGATTTAGCACATAAAAATGCATCATTTGGTCACTAGTAGTCTTTGAAAATCAAAAGATTTCACTTTGCTCCCTAAAATTGACACACCCTACTACCTCAAGTTCCTTGATGCTCTACGCCAGTGGTTCCCAACCTTTTTGAGGCGATGGCCCACTAGAGCTGATTCAAATAACTCATGGAAAAAATAATGTAAATATAATTATATGACAATAATTTTATAAAATTACTAAAATTATATTACTTCTAAATTTTAACTTGATTTTTAAAAGGTATGCTATGACCAACCTCTATGGCCCACCCAGGAAATTCGCCATGGCCCACCGGTTGAGAACCAGTGCTCTAGGCCTTATAAGAACTATTTTATATTTTTGTTACTGAATTTATAAAACCTGAAGCCAAACGAACAAATCCTTTAGTAGAAGCTGCTCAAATAGTTTCTGCCCTTCCTCCAACTCAAGTCAGTGTGGAGAGGCTCTTTTCATCTATGCACTTCATTCTCAATGATTTGAGGTCATCTTTGTCAGAAACCTCCTTAATAACATTTTATTTTTGAAGTCTTATGGAACTGAAGCAGACACTGTTTTTTTCTGATTTCAGTTAAATGATTTAAACTTTTGTTTTTACAAGTAATGAAGAGGGTCATAAATTTTATTTAGTTACCGTATGTATATATAAGAAATAGCTAGTATTTCATTTTGGCAGTATTAAAGATAGATTCTACAGTGACCAGAAAGTTAAAAAATTTCTTTAGTTGTGCATAGCCTATATAAAAATAGTATTTCACTTTTGTAAAATTAAAAGTAGATTCTAGATGTATAAAGTCATTATTAAAGTGTTTGTAGGCCCTACAACGATTAACCAATAACACAACTAGTACCAGTACCATTTTGGAAAATTGGTAATATTAGTACCACTGTGTCACAAATACCATTACCAGTACCAGTACCAACTGAGTTAAAAATTATCGTACCAATACTAGTACCAGTATCATTTATATTGCTGGTACCCAGCCCTGGTTCAAAGTAAGATTAAGGGCTAATTCCTCCATTTCATTATTTTCCAAGTGTAAATAATGGTATACCTCTCTCTTCTACTTTCCAGTGAATATAAGTTTAATTCACGTAACCTTTCTCAGTAATTTAGTTCTTTGCATCCATTGATCTTGGCTGTGAAGCTTCTCTGAATCCCTTCTAGTTGACTAATATCTTCTTTTTTATATGGGGATTGTTAAAACCGAGCAGTATTCTAACTTGGATATGATCAGTATTTTGAATAGAGGAATCCTTATATATTCTTATCCCTTCGTTTAAAGGTGCTCAGTATCTGCCCAGTTGTTCTTTTTGTTCTGTTTACTGCTATCTTATTTTGTGTTACAAATTTCGCGTCATCAGTCATTACACCACCTAAATCTTTTGCTTCAGAATTTTTCTGAATTTCCTGTCCATTTTAGGTATAGTATTCCATAGATTTTAGTTCCTCCTTTCTTTCGTACCGAAAAAGTTGAAATTTCTCAGTGGTAAATTTCATATTATTGCCTTCAGACCAATTGTAGATTCTGTTCATGTCTGTTTGTAGGGACCCTATATCCTCTGGGTTTCTTATTTTTCTATTAATTTTTGTGTTATCGGCAAAGGATGTTACTGTGCTGTCACTGGTAACTTCCTCATCTATATCAGTTAGCATGATTATGAAAGTAATGGAGTGTGTGTGTGTGTGTGTGTGTGTGTGTGTGTATATATATATATATACTACGTCGTGGCCGATGTCGTAACACCGCTTCCCGGAGATCAGCGAAGTTAAGCGATATTGGGTCTGGGTAGTAGTTGGATGGGAGACCGTCCTCTGCGCCCAGATTATGTAGCGACCCGTGGTTCGGATCCCACGTAAAGCTGTAGGTCCCCTCCATCATATGACCTTAGATGTTGCGAAGGAGGTTAAACAACCCCAATTAAAAAAATATATATATATACATATATATATATAGGGTGAACCAAATGTAGGTGGACAGTAAATGATAACGTTTATTTTGAGAATACATATTTAATTTTTTTGTATACTATAATACAAAATAAAATTTTAATAAATTTAGTTATAATATTTAATATAATAAAACACAAACACCATAGTTATAATGAACACCATAGTTATAATATAATATAACACAAACTGTATTCAACCTACTGTCCACCTACTTTTGGTTCACCGTGTATATATATGTGTGTGTGTGTGTGTGTGTGTTTTACACGTAATCGGTGAAACTGCGTACTTCATGAAATAAGCAAAATATTGTCAATTTCATGAAATTGGAAGTCCATTTGCCAAATTCATGACATAAGCAAAGGTATTAAGGTTGTGGAAATAAACTCTGTGTATTAGAGTGAGTTTTTATTATCATATTTTAACATTCACGTAGAAAAGTGAAGTTTTTTGCATTTATACAGGCAAGTACCTAACCTATTTTGATGCGTTTTTGCACGTTTAGCATGGGTGGTTATGTTATATATATATATATATATATATATATATATATAAGAAGGCAAAGTAATTTACGCTGACTCCAACGTTTTTAAAATGCATCAAATGCGAAAAACCCACTTTTCTACGTGAAAGTCAAAATATGATAAAAAACCCACTCTAATAGACAGAGTTTATTTCCACAACAGTTTCGATGCCCACTGGCATCCTCTTCGGGTGGATACAGAAAAACGAATTCGTTTTTCTGTATCCACCCGAAGAGGATGCCAGTGGGCATCGAAACTGTTGTGGAAATAAACTCTGTCTATTAGAGTGGGTTTTTTAACATAAAATGCATCAAGCTTTCAAAGAAAAGCCCTCTTTCTATTTTCAGTGATACGCCCCCCACCCCCCGATATTACACGTCGTAAAAGACGCGATAATACGTCAGTTAGATTCATTATGGAACGTGCAGCTGCGAATTGAAAAAGAAAAAAAATGAAAAGTGACATGCATCTATTAATTTTTTTACAAAATTTTTGTATCAACGATGGTTATTTTATATTCGTGTTTGATACAGGCTTGGGGAAATGCAATCTAATTAAGGAGATGCGTTATCAAGGTCAGTTAAACCTTTTTGGAAAGATACTCTCCCATTTTGATTAATTAGATTAATTAAAAAACTATAAAAAAACTAAAATGAAAATGGGAGAATGATTGGCCTCTCATTACGTGGTGTTTCTCTAGCTTTTACCTTTTTTTTATTTATTTTAAGATGCAGGTCCTCCAACAACACACCCTTTTCCAATAACAAGATAACTTAGCAGCCTAGTTGTTACCTAACCAGGCTGTAAATATGAAAGATTGATGTGCCTGGTTCGAGATAGAACTCGTGCTTTCCGATCTGAGTGAATTAGAGGATTCCTCTGCACGAGTCTCTGGTGGCGTTGTCGCGATTCGAATTTCACATCAGCTGTTTGTCTTCTCCTTGATATAGAGTCATAGACAAAAGGCTGCTGAAACAGAGATTAAATGCTGAGGAAAATAGAATAAATTAAACGAGGTGAAGTTAGAAAGAAAAATTCTACATTACGAAAAAGGTTATAGCAAAGCCTCTTGTGTCCTCTCCCACAGCTTTCGTCGTCCTACTTACCATAAGTCAACCTGAAGAGCCTCTCTAAAAATGAGGGAGGGGCATCTGTGAATACAAAATTCGATCTCAGCCCTCGACGTGCTCCGGAATAGGTCAAATGCGTTTCTCAAAGCAGTGAAAGTTTAACAGATATAAGAGTTACTACAATTGTTTGGATTAACTGAAATAATTTTGAGCTGAGAATATTTTCTAACTTATATAATTTCAATAATCATGCCCAAATAAAAGGCCATAAATTTTTTTTGGGAAGCTGATTCCTTGAAAATAATTTAATCGAAGTTGTGGTGCCATCTATTGCAGGAAATGTTAATTAAATACCATTTCAGTTCATTTCATTAATCGAGTATAATTACATGCATATCAATTTTATGTTAATCAGGAACAACATAAGAGTACTAACAGCAACTTAAGTTTTAAGATTAAATATATTAGAAAAAGATTTACTTACTTTGGTGATACAAACCGATGACAGTGAAGATTTGAATTTTGCGAGGCGCCACGTTACGCGCTTGACCATGAGACGTTAAGATATACTGAGAATTTTATATATATACTGTAGTCTTTGCATTAGTTTCAGTATGTATATTTTAATATGTATACTGTTTCTGTTCATACACACACACACACACTGTATATATATATATATATATATATATATATTTTTTTTTTTTAAGTTCGGGAAGAACCGATTCGCCTCTATTTAAAAGGGCATATCTCGGCGGAAAAACAAAGAAAAAGTGAGAGGAAAGACAGAGGAAAAAGAAAGGGTGGAGGGGACAATCGAAGTGGAAAAAGACCAAGGATGACAAGGACTGCAGGGTCGAGCCCCATCATCCTTGGGTGCTAGGGCCGGGAGAGCGCACGTGAAACCTCTAGGAACAAGCACGTACAAACGAGCACAAAGAGCACTCAAGAGCACGAGCTTAGAACCCCCTTACGGGGATATATATATATATATATATATATATTATATATATATATATATATATATATAATTCACACATATAAAATGAAAGATGAATCATCAAGAGTTCCTCATGAGTCACTGTTCATGACCGTTTATAATCTTGATGAAAATTCTCGTCTCAGTGTATTAGAATGACTGAATACATTGGAGTATCTGAATTTGCAAAACAGCATTAAAGCGCATAACGAATTTTCTTTCTAAGAGGTACCACTAAATATTTTTTTGTTTTTTAACTTTGAATTCTTAAATGTTATTCTTGTCCTATTCTTTTTAAGGTTTACTAGTACAATTCCCGCCGCTTCGCTGACGGTTAGACAGGCTAAACTACAAAAAAGAACCCAGCCGTGAAAATTTTGAGCTTCACATTGTTTCAACATTTCTGAATCTGGTATCTCCCAAAACCTCCTCACCCCCATTCATGCAACTTGGGGGCTAACCCCCTCCCCCATTACCCCCCCCTCCCCATTACCCCACCCATCCCCCATTACCCCCACCCCACCCTTCCCCCATTGCTAAACTACAGAAAAGAACACAGTCATGAAAATCTTGAGCTTCACATTGCCGCCCGTAATACAATTTCTGAATTTTTTTCTCAATTTTTTCTCACAATTTCTGAAAGTGTGACGGACAGACGGACAGACGGACAGACGGACAGCTCTCTTATTATAATATAGATTATTATTATGCACACAAAAAAGATTTGTCCTTTTGCAGAAGGCATTTTTTAGACTAGTTCATGATTTTTATAGACAACGCCTTTTTGTTTTAAAAAAAACCACAAATTTTGCACAAAATTAACGTTCATCCTACCTTTTGAACAGAAGTTTTTAAGGCAGTGAGAACTTAGCATTTACTTTAAGCTTACTAACCACTAGTAGTATAGCCGCAAAAGGGGAGAGTGCAAGAATGTTGCAGGTTATTATGTAATGTTGCAAAGGGGGGTGGTGGTTGTTGCAAAGGGGGTTGTTGCAAAGTGGGTTGTTGCAAAGAGGTTGTTGCAAAGGGGGGTTGTTGCAAAGGGGGGTGGGGGGAAACTTGGAGGCGGCGTTATCCCCCAAGAGAGAGAGGAGGAGAGAAAGGAGGAGAGGTGTTCACCTGGCAGGAGCCAAGTGCACATTAAGACTTCAGCCGAGTTGGCGTTGTTTTATAGGCTCCTAATCAGCCAGTTGGCGTAAATGGCTTGAGTTGCCAGATACCGCGATACCATTGCATACATTATTATTATAGACTTCTAATCAGCCAGTTGGCTGTAAATGGTTGTCAGATACCTCTTTTTAGCAGTATTATTGCATGCATTATTACTATATACGCCTAATCAGCCAAGGGGGAGAGGTACACATGCAGGAGGTACACATGCAGGAGGTACACACACACATACGCACACATGCAGGAGGTACACATGCAGTAGTTACACATGCAGGAGAGAGAGAGCTGAAGGAGGGAGAGAGACGCCTGTAGGAGAGAGAGAGAGAGAGAGCTGAAGGAGGGAGAGAGACGCCTGTAGGAGAGAGACGCCTGTAGGAGAGAGAGAGAGACGCCTGAAGGAGAGAGAGAGAGAGAGAGAGAGAGAGAGTAGTTGCCATTGATAGCAAGGCATATTATTTTCGTTTTCCTAACCTAAGAGGCCACTAAGGGGTTTACCAAAGGGCCAAAAAAAGAAGGACCAGAGGTCCTTGGTCGGCTGGAGCCGAGCTGGGAATGAGTCTTCACCAGCTTCTCGATCTTTTATAAGCCTCTATTCTGGCTGAGTTGCCAGATCACGCCTTGTATTGGGGTGCTGAGTTGCCAGATCGCACCATGTATTCTAATAAGCATTGTGTACCACAATATGGTAGATGAATTAAATAATTATACACTTAATTGAAATATAGATGTATATAGTGTTTTACAATAGATGTATATAGTGGATTATATGCAAAATATAACATTAACTTGCGCTTCCTTGAAGTTGAACTTATCGAAACAAATAACATAGTTATCCATAATTCAGCCGAAAACAATTAATTTTATGGGTAACTATTTCGACATAAGTTTACTATAATTATATCAGTCTTTTAAATATCTTCTGATATATATTATATATAAAATACCACAATATATATTTATAGTTATTCAGTAACACATTAGAAAGATTTACGCAATAATAGAATTAACAAAGTTACCCAATAAATAATTCGTTAGACAGAAACGAATTTTTATAAGGGATACCCAGCTTCATTAAACTTGAAGATGAACGAAGCAAATAACATAGTTATCCATAATTCAGCCGAAAACAATTAATTTTATGGGTAACTATTTCGACATAAGTTTACTATAATTATATCAGTCTTTTAAATATCTTCTGATATATATATATATATATATATAAAATACCACAATATATATTTATAGTTATTCAGTAACACATTAGAAAGATTTACGCAATAATAGAATTAACAAAGTTACCCAATAAATAATTCGTTAGACAGAAACGAATTTTTATAAGGGATACCCAGCTTCATTAAACTTGAAGATGAACGAAACAAATAACATAGTTATCCATAATTCAGCCCTCACGAATAACGAAACGAAATGATCATTTACGATACAATTCGAAATACGATAATTTACGATACAATTCGAAACCCACCAAACGAGATGAAAAGTTAAGAAACATACGAGCCTCATTCCCTGCGAAGAAAAAATGAAAAAACGAAATTAAAAGAAACGAAGAAAGTTGGATTTCCCCAAAACACAGTCCACTATAGCGAGGTTGGTTTCGGAGAAAATCTGCTTGCGAGAGACCTTTCTTAAAGACAGCCCTCGATAAGTACCCAATGCTCCAAATATTAATATTGCCATTGTTATTACTTCTACAATGAATCCAATTAAATTCTGCTTATTAAATAACTTTTTTAGACACTTGATTTTTATTATAAATATTTAAGTCACGAATAACAGTGGGAAAAACGTACACACAATATATAATATATATATATATAATATATATTAATATATATATATGCTACACACAGACCGTGCATGGAACAAGGAACTCTTCTGGGATAATTAAATCCACTATAGTCCGAGTAAGTAATGACAAATACCGCCTCGGTGGTGTAGTGGTTAGCGTCGCGGACTACGAATCCATCGGCCCAGGGTTCGAGACCCGACGGCAGCCGGCGCGCAGCAAAACCCAGCTGTTCATCCTTCCACACAATAAAGAAAGTGGTTGGTAGATAAATGGGTACCCTAGGAGGCCTAGTGGTCAAGACGCTGGGCTGCTGATGGGTCGTGGTTCGGAATCCACGTTAAACTGTAGGTCTAAGGTGGAGTGAAAAGCTTGACCTTCGTCAGAATGAACAATTCGGGCGGAAGCTAACCAAAGGTTAGCCCGACGCGGGCAACGGGTCACTCGCAAAGAGAATTTAATCATTGGTAAACTTCCTTCCAGACCACTCTTTCTATATATATATATATATATATATATATAGAAAGAGAGCGAGAGTTTTGTTCAATAAATAATAATCGAAAAAAATCATAATGCACGATTTTCTATGTAGCAATACTAATTAACTCTTTCTCGCCTACGGCGGTACAAGAACATAATACGTGCACTCGCTCGTAAATTAGACCTCCAGTTTAACATGGGTTCAGAAATACATCTCGTCGATGGGGTTCGTTGCTTACTCTACCACATGGACTTTTATATGTAAGAGACCTAACCTAACCTACGAAATACATCTCGTCAGGGCCGATCCTAGAGCCATATATAGCAATGGAAATGAGCGCGATGTGTCGTTAAATACGTGATTTAAAATAACAGGACCATTTGACCCGAGGCAGTAGTATACCCGAAAAACATCGTAATGCACGATTTTTTCTATGTAGCAATAATAATTAACTCTTTCAAATACGTGATTTAAAATAACAGGACCATTTGACCCGAGGCAGTAGTATACCCGAAAAACATCGTAATGCACGATTTTTTCTATGTAGCAATAATGATTAACTCTTTCAAATACGTGATTTAAAATAACAGGATCATTTAACCCGAGGCAGTAGTATGCCCGAAAAACATCGTATAACCTAACTATAATTTACAACTATAGTTTACCTTGACTTTCATATGCTTCTATCCTGTTTTATTAATAAAGATTTTTAACTTTTAATAACGTATGAATAAAGATTTTTAACATTTAATTTTATTTTAGTATTTATTCATGCCACGCCGCCTTAGACCACAGCTTAACGTTGAAACCGAATGTTCTTTTTAAAATATAATTAGGATATAATTTCTTTATTATAAAATAAGTTAACAATTATGTTAACAAACAATACTAATAATTTGTAAGTAAAAAATATAATATAAGGGACTACCATAGAAATGTAAGTGCCTATAATTCGATTTTATATATATGTTACTCGTCCGGTCTCGTTATAGCGGATTGGTACACGTCATAGCTCCACCCAGCTACATCGGCAGCCAATCACTACGAACATCTGGTCTTTTGGGCGGAGCTTGGCGAATGTGCATATAAAAGGGGATATTTTCAGTTGGGAGTAACAGTAGCTATTTTCGCATCAGTGAATAATCATTCCTCACCATGGACCTGTACGTCTCCCCAGACTTGTATGAAGAACGTGATACTGCAGCATTAACCGCAATT
Source organism: Bathynomus jamesi (assembly GCA_023014485.1). Lineage (NCBI taxonomy): Eukaryota > Metazoa > Arthropoda > Malacostraca > Isopoda > Cirolanidae > Bathynomus > Bathynomus jamesi. The sequence continues at coordinate 312,385 of JAJOZX010000537.1, forward strand.
AGTCTTTTCAATGCGATGATTGTGGCGAATTATTTTCGACGCAAACCGTAGAAGATATTTGCAGTGACGCTCCTTACAATCCGACGCAAGGGACTACCATAGAAATGTAAGTGTCCATAATTAGATTTTATATATATATATGGAGAGTTGTAGTATTCGTCAAATAGATACTCAAAAATGTCAATCAATGTTATTTCCCCATTATGCTAAAATCGAAATTTTTATGGCGTTCACTCCTCGAACCAAAGATATCTTCACATAATGGGGATCTGTCTGTATACTCTGTATATGTTTTAAAAGCATTATTCCTTTAAGGTCCGATGAGGATTTGACACGAGTTATACAATCTTTTGAAGAATCTCGGAATAGGAGATATACTGATCAGTCAACAATGTCACACCGAAATAATGTAAGTGTTTTTCGATCTTTTTGGGATAAGAAGACACAATATATTTTCATAAATTTATTAAATGAAAGAAATCAGTACAATAAACGAATATACGTTACAAATATACGAACAAAAACATTATAATATACAACGAGTACGTACAATTGGAAAACGGTTTTTTATCTGTCTGCATACCATTTCATCGTTTCGGTGAGTGTGACACGGGTCAAATAAATTTAAAAAATTTATAAATTCTTTATCATTTGACATATGCATGAGAAATGAGACACAGTACATTCCGCAAACATTAGTAAAATATCCCTGCATACGAAATGGGTTCCATACAACTTCGGGAATATGTAACTGAGCGAGAAATTTTACAATAATAGGGTCACTCCAGGGTTGAGTACCGAGTGAATCAAAATAGTACAGGCGCTGTCTATTTTTAAAATAGACAGCGATCCAGTGAATCCCTTCATTACCGATGATGTCTGTGTTCACAATAAGACTACCGCATTCTCGCGTACTTGGCAAACTCAATGTTTCATTCTTCGCAAACACGCCGATAAATTTGGAACGTGTGACTCGCTCCATTACTTTCTGAAGTGTATTAGCATCCATTTTAAAAGTCAGTGATAACGCTTCTAAATCTATCTACTTCTATTAGGGCTTGCGATTCGAGATATACTAGTACACTAATAGGAGCGTCTATAGGCTTGGCGAATTCCAGCCGCACTGAGATGTTACCGCTCTGCTGTGGTGTTAAATGGGTATTTACGCTAGCAGATAAGTCAGGTGTAATGTCAAACGGATAAAGGTTAAATTGATCAATGAATTCTTCCTGCGTTACCCCATTACCAAGCTCATCACAATCACCTGCAATATGGGTCAGATTACTATAGGCTCTGGCACAAAGAGGTAACACAGCGTCTGATGAATAGTCCGTACCCATTGTTCCACCCAAAGCAGTGCCATTAACGTATAGAGTTATATTTTTAAGTCCGAAATTCTCGAATTTAAAGGCACTCTTTTTATATTTTCCATTCACCGAAGCGTGGTCCTGCATGCCGATTAATATCCTTTTAGGAAGATTTCCCAGGGCAATGTTTTCTATCTGCTTCGATGCCAACCCTGCAGGAACCGTATATAGTTTGATCTGCACTCTGTTAATAGGATATTTCACTGTAGCGTTTAGTAAATTTTTCTCAATTTCTAGTTGTTTTGGTGAACTTAATTTCACTCGCCGTACGCGGAGGTATGTGTCCATAATGTGAACCACAACGGACTTTGCACCCTCTTCTTGATTCGCATCCAGATTTAAGCAGATCTCAGGACTCGTGCGGGTGAGCTTTATTTTCATATCCACCCCGTTCACAAGCAACTTCTCCTGGAAAGTGAAATCTGTGTGCAACCGTCCAAAACACTCGTATATTTTCTTTTTAGAATTTTTAAATTTGTCCTTTATACTATTTTCATCTTTAGTTTGATAATATCCCTCCGCACTTAAAAAGGTAGCCTTCGCTTCTTTGGAAAAGTTGAGGACATTTTCCAAATAGGCTCGTAGATGATAGTACCCCGTGCCTGCCGATATGTTGGTCTGATTTAAATATACGTCACACTGGTTGAATATGGCGTGCAGAAAGTTTGTTTCAGGGTATACAGCATATTTGTCATCGCAGGCCGTTCCATCAGAATGGGCTATACGTAGCTTAGCGTACATGTGCACACAGCTTGGATCAAAAAAGTAAGGACCTGAGCTGGGTATCACGAATTCTATAGGTGCACTCGGGAACTAATTGTGTTTAAAGGGTTAATTGTAATAAAGTCACTGTGCTCAATAGAAACTTGGGTTGGCGGGAGCTCAAAAAAGGACAGCTCCGATTTACAGCATTGTGAACTACATGGGTGGATGAAGCGTGCCATGGCGAAATAGTGACTCCTCTCTCGACAAGTGGTAAACAAACTATGATTCATGAGATCAATATCCTTAGCTTATATCAGTCAAAAAAGTGGTCAACCATAGGTTTCATTCGCTTACAGCATTTCTTTTTTGATAGCCTTTTACGTTTAATACCACGTGACCCCTTCTTCTTCCGGGGAGCCCTCTTCTTCTTCCCGCCACCACGCATTTTTCTCTTTGCATCTTTGATGATTTCGTTCCGTGTACGCTTTAAATGTTTTTTTAGAGCTTCTTTAGGTTTAGCCCCGGCCAATATGTCTTCTGCAGTGTTAAGGCCTGATTGTAGCGCTTTCCTTCCAAGGTATCTGGCACCCCTCTTCAGCAAAGGAACAGCCGTACGTAGTATGGATGAAAAAATGGATCCAAGTCCACTACCGCGCTGGTATCGCATCCCTCGATAGACGGTGAAAGGCTTTCTATCCATTATAACTCAGTGCGTCGAAAGTGTAGCTTCACTGTTAAGCTCCCGTTACCGAATGGGAAGTTTTCGCCCTCAATCGTTCTTATATATATTGTGATATTGGTTATTAAATTAGTTGCGACATTCACATAATGGGGTCTGTCATATGTAATACTCAAACTCCTTCCTCTATGGTTGGGGATGTGAGCAATGCGCAGCAGGCGTGCCTGGGTATCCCCAACAAACTGGTGCTCCACTATATTACTGTAAATATAGCACATGTCTGGGGACCTTTCAGCCAATTTCTCCATCTTCAATTGATACATTAATCTGGACAAGTTATACTGTGTCTCGTGAAATGTGTCTCTTTGGAAGGCTGCGCTATATCGGCCGTTGGTTAGAATTTTGAACTTTCTATGTTCTTTAAGACGTCTGTTAGTCTTTGATTTTAGGATTAGTGTATGTGCAGGGTTGTTTACGATTTCATATACTAAATCATTCGTAAGGTTTGAGTTTCTTAAACTTACGTTTAAGCCTCTCACAACATCCTCGGCCGAACCATATTGACCCGGCCCTAGTCTTACTTCTGTACTGTAATACCGTGCAATCTTAGTCCGAGCGATGCGCATAGTTTCATCCATAGCTACCCCAGCTTTTTCACACTCGTCAATGTCTCTAAGAATCGTAAAAACGGTTTCTTTATGTTCAATATTTAAAAAGACGGTGTCCAGCTGAATTTCGCATATCCCCACCTCATACGAATCACGACCCAATTCAATGTGCCCATGGAGTTCTGTTACAAAGTTGGCTAGCGTGTTGTTAGGGTGTACAGACAGGGACGAGGAGGACGGGAGTGTGACGTAGAAATGGTTAGGAGCCATGTTGCATACTATTTAAGCTTCATTATTGCATCAGCTTTTATATAGGTGTTGAAGCTTTCTGGGTACCCTAGCCATTTCACCAGGTACATTTTTCTCCTTCCTGAACCTTTGCTTCCTAAAATTTTCTCAATTTTAAACACATTTTTTTCTAAATTAAACGCAACTTTCTGCAATTCCTCGCGGTAAAAGCCTCCTGAGATTTCTTCCCCATTCAAATCTTCAATGTAATACATCATTATCACACCTTTAGGTCTCACAGCCCTAACTTTAAAAATCTCGCGTGTCCATCCTTGCTCAAAACCCTTTGCGAATTTATTCCCCGAACGCGACAGCCTTACATAATCATTGATTTTGAAGCGCACAGAGTGTGGTGGTGGTGGTGGTGGTGATCCATCTCTTCTCGGGAGCGTACCTCTTTCTAAAACTTCGTTAGGTGTTGCCCCAATCGTGCGATGGTGTGAGCGGTTGTAGGATGATGCCAATGATTCCAGAATGTCTAGAAATCTGTATGTGTTTTTATGTGTAAAATAACGGTGCATGCGTTCCTTTATGGTGCGCTGAACTCTTTCAGCTAAAGAAGCCTTATGTATAGAATTGGTTGTGTAATAGCTGATATTAAACTCTGTCAACATATTCTGAAAAGCACGGCCTATAAACTCCTTCCCCATATCCGTACAAAAATAGCCAGGAACCCTGTTTTCTTTTAACATTAGCGTTTTGGTGGCTTTAGCAACTGTTTCAGGTGATTTATTTTTCAGAGGAACTAGCCACAGATATCTAGAGAATACGTCTATTATGAATAGAATGTAGCGGTAACCATCGTTATACACAGAATATCTTTGCATGTCTGTTAAATCTGCTTGCCAAATAGAATCAATCGAGGAAGCCGTTGTCTTGGCTGTTTTAAACCTTTTTCTCACAGGCTTATGAAGCGTATAAGCGTCCTGCTCCCTCAAAAATCTTTCAACATCTTTTTTTCCTACTCCGTAAACACTTCTGTACAGTCTATCTACGCCGCCGTAAGAGGATGGGGTAGAAATGTCATAATAGCGTTTAGTTAATACGTTAGCCATTTGCGTATTTTAGAGGCACGTGGGTAGGGTTGGTTTAACCTCTTCTTGCTCCTCTTCAAAGGTGTTACCGCCGGGGGTGACGGCGCCTTCAATTGTGTCACAGGCGTTGCATGTTCCAAGTCTTTTAACCTGTTCAGATTTCCTATCAACGTTTTAGGGACATTTATTTGTTGTAGTCTTGCTTTAATATGCTTCCATCCTGATGGTGATGGCCTATCCCACTTTCTCACCAGATCATGGACAATGTCTACGATATTCGATCCCTGTACCTTTGATCCTTCCACAATGATCTCCCCTGTATCGGTCCATTGTATGGCGGGATCCTCATTCAATAGATTATAAAGACTTAAGCCTTTACTCCTCAATGTAAGTGGGAGGGTATTTTTTAATACATGTTCGATATGTTGTGTGGCTAATCTTTTTGGTTGGTCAGCTGTGTCGTCGGGTACAGATCCTATGTCGCCATCGTCCCCCGTGCTGTGCCTAATAACCACAGGAATCTCTGTAGGGCTCTTATAATTTTCGTACTCGTGAAGAAATTTCTGCAGAGCTTCTTGGTATAAGATTCTTTTCTCATCAGGTGTTTTTTCACTGTTTAATAGGGCTAACAATTCGCTTTCCATTCTTTTAAGTCTGCTTTTACGGGGATCTAGATCCGTGTCTCTTTGCAGTGAGGCGTACACCTCGTGGGGAATCACTACCACTTTCTTCATTATATTAATCTAGTCAGTAAAGGACCCAAAACTGAAAATAAGATGGGGAGAAATGACCCTCCTGTTTGTACAATAATTCGTTTTTTCTTCGCTACAGTTTGGCTTTTACGAGCGAGTGCACGTATTATGTTCTTGTAGCGGCGTAGGCGAGCCTTCTGATGGGTTTTCATTGATACATTGCAATTTATAACGTTAAGACAGATTTCACAGATGCATTTTAAAAAGTCGGCATCGATATTTTTAATAAACATCTGCTGCATTGCCCGGGCAGTCGATGATAGATTTTTATTAATTCACGGTATTTCTTTAGTCTCTTTGTCATTCTGGAATATACACCGTTTCAGGCTCGTTTGGAAATATATTCGTTCGCAGAAGCACTCTAAACGTGTTTCGCGGATGAAGGTCGCAAAGCAAATATCCGTAACGCGTGCTTGTAGCTTCTTTATAAACTTCCAAAAACTCCTTACGCTGATTCGGGAACATTTGATTGGCTAATACCCCAATTTGTGATACATCTCTACGTTGCGCGAATAAGACTAGATATTGCGTATTTAACGACACATCGCGCATGTATCTATTTTTGAAAAATAGATTCTGATTGATGAAGAACACGCTTATGTTAAGATGGTGGGAGAATACTGTAAATGTCTCGGCAAACGTTTTATCCATCTCCAACATGAGATCGTCAATTACAATGATTGTATGTTCATTTCCCTTTAACGAATTAACGTCATATACGCCTTTGTGGAACAAAATATCATCTTGGTACTCGTTGAACACTGATTGATACGTCGAATAGCACCATATAACTTTATGCACAAATTTCGAGAACATCTCCCCTTTTCTTTAATGATTTTAAGCATAAACACAGTTTTACCACATCCTGTAGGTCCAGATATAATACATGTGGATGGGCTCGTGAATCTGAATTTTTCTACAGAGTCCATTTCTAACACGTCACACTCCTAAGTGAGTCATTTACAAAATATTACAAATTTTGAGTGCTGATCCTTATATTTCTTCTCCCACAGAACCGTGAATGACGATGAGGTAGAGCAGCCCATCATTACGGATGACCTCGACGACAGTGTAGTTGTGATCTCCTCCCTGAACCCTCACCAGCGATACCGGTAACACGTCCAAAGCGGAGGTATGAGATACCCACGTCAGGTATAAAGCGACCGAAATACGCGTCTGTTGCAGCGGTAATAGATCCCCAACCCTCAACCTCTTACGCAACAACACCCCCAGCAGCACCTAATATATCCCCTTATTCATCCGCCGCCCCCTTCTGTTAAGTCTACAATAATAGAGCCCCAACCCTCCTACGCAACAGGGCCCCCATCAGCAGCACCTAATATATCCACTAATTCATCCGCCCCCCGTTCTGTTGAGGATGGTATAACGCTGGAATTGGTGCGATCCGCAGCCCCCACCCCAGCCTTGACTAGAAATCGGTATAGAGTCAGGGTCGACCCTAGAGTCATGTATAGCAATGGAATTGAGCGCGGACTACGCCGGGTTGTAGAGCATATTATAGAGTTTGCTCTTCAGAATCGTGACGAGCGTGAAGTCAGGACGAGTCTGTCCTTTGGATTCGGGTCAGATGACGGTGATGTAGACGATTATTGGGTGATAGTGCCATTTAGACGTTTGGCGCTGAAGATGTAGAATATATATTAGGGCGTATAATGCAAGCCGCCCAAAGTAGTATAGCCTTCAATATGGACAACTTCACGGTAAATATTGACCATGTATACCGTGTTGCGGGTCATAGTGCCATACCGTATACTCTTAACTTCAATTCTCAAGCTATTTATAGACGGCATATAAACGTCGATCGTGGTTGCGGCTTTATAGCAGTACTCTTAGCACGTATGTTTACTGTACAAAATACACGAACTCAAAAAATTTGGTTGCCTACAGTCGTGGAGCGTGCCCGTAAACTAGCTGTAGACTGTGAACTTGAATTTGACTGTAATATGGGTCCTGAAGAGCTGAGAAGGGTAGAACAGGAAATGAATGTCGCATAGTTGTGTTTGGGTTGGATGATCGTCGTAGGACTGTGTATGTTTTTAAAAGCTGTGTGAGAGATCGTACAAGGCCCCTACTTATTTTAGGATTGTCAGGGACAACGTATCTCCCCATCCGTAATATAAGGTGGCTTTACGCGAGTTATGACAAAAGTCGAAAATATGGGAGACATCATGATTTGTGTAAGGGGTGCCTCGAGTTTGCGGATGATATAGTGAGACATTGTAAAGAATGTCACATGGTATGTGAGCAGTGTAAAAGCACCAAATGTGAAAGCCGTGTAGTTGAAGCTGAGAAGAGACTGTGATGTGTGTAGACGCACATTTTTCAATAATAGCTGTTTTGATTTCCATAAATCAATTGGCACGTGCAGGAAAATGAGAATCTGTGAATGTGGTATGTTTCACACAATGGATAATTGGGGAAAATTTAAGCACAAGTGTGACGTAATTCACTGTCCTACATGCCAGGAGGAATATAAGGCGGATGGAGTAAAGCATGTATGTTATATGAAAGATGCTAAGCCTAAAAATAACCCTGTATAACTGTATACTACGATATAGAAACATATACGAACGCTGAAACCAAAGAGGTAATTCCACATTTACTTGTGAGCCAGACTATCTGTGATGAGTGTATGGATATCGAATGTGACGAGTGCCCCAAATGTGGTAAACGGACAAACGTTTTTAAAACGAATGTCAGCGATAGTCCTGTGAAACTATTTGTGTCCTATATTGTCAAGTTAGCCGACAAGTTCAAAAAAATGACTGTGTATATTCTCGCCCATAACGGGGCAAAGTTTGACACGCAGTTCCTTTATAAGGAGTTGCTTGAACACGAATCCTCTGAGATATTTACAGGTGATCCATTGAAAAGAGGCAACAAATTAATACAGATGCAGATAAGAGGCAATGTACAATTTAAAGATACTTTATTATTCACACCTTGTAAATTAGCAAAGCTACCCAAGGTGATGGGAGTAGCAGCTGAAGTTTCCAAAGGATACTTCCCATACACTTTCCTCACCAGCGAGACTTTAAACTACGTAGGCCCACCACCCCCCAAACATTATTTTGACTGCATGGATGAACGTGAAGACTTTGATCGATACTACGACAGTTTTAATGAAAGTAACCCTTATAATATAGCTGATGAATGTGAGCGTTATTGCGTGAATGATGTGCGCGTGCTTAGAGTATGTTTCCAGGCCTTTAGAAGGATGTACATAGCCCGTTTCAAATGCGATCCACTGCAAGTCGCAACCACCATCGCATCATTATGTTTTACGGTGTTCAAGAATAACTTCATGCCGAAAGACACCTTAGCCATTATTCACCGAAACAATCCCCGCAGTTACGGGCACAAGGCTATTTACTGGCTCATACACCTACAGCAACAGACAGGTGTATACATAAAGCACGCCCGCAACACGGGTGAAGTACCCATTAAGATTAATGGACGTGTTTTTTGGGTTGATGGGTTAAGTGAAAACCGTGTCACTGGTGTGAAGACTGTGTACTCCTTTAACGGTTGCTGGTGGCATGGATGCCCCCGTCCTGAGTGCGGAGTCACCGGAGATATCAACGGTAGGTCTCCTGCCGACTGTCTTGCATCGACCCGCACCCGCGATCAACTTATAGGATCACAGTTCACTCACAAAGTCTTGTGGGAGCATGAATATGATGCACGGATGGAGACAGACGAGGTGTACCGTGAGGAAATAAAAGCGATCAAGCGTTCAATGGTGCTGGATCCTCTCAAATGTGGTGATAGCTTGTTTGGAGGACGTACAAATCCTTTCAGACTATACTTCCCACCTACGGAGGGCGTGAAGCTCCATTACTACGATTTCTGTTCTTTATACCCATACGTGATGAAGAGCAATCCGTACCCCGTGGGCGCTCCTGAGAAACTGGTGGGGCCTAGCCTACCATCCATCAATGAATTTTCAAAAAATTTGAATGATCGTTACTTTGGGATCTCTTTCGTAGACGTACTCCCCCACGCAATTTATGGATGCCGATCTTACCTGTCGTTATCGACGACAAGCTCATGTTTCCCCTGTGCGTGAAGTGCGCGGAAGAGGATAACGGCGAATGTAACCATATACCCCACCAGCGTAAGATCAGAGGCGTATATACAAGTCCTGAGTTGGCCCTAGCCGTGCGCCATGGTTATAGAATACTGAAGATACATGAGGTGTGGAGGTTTCAGAAGCTACCCAACCTTTTCACACCATATATAAACACCTTTTTGAAGGATAAGGTTGAGGCATCAGGGTATCCGCGAGGAGTTGATACCGAAGATGAAAAGTCTGCCTATATTCAACGTTACCGCGACCGCGAAGGTATACAACTTGATCGTGTCCAAATTGTAAAGAATCCTGGCAAGCGCTTTAGTGCAAAGTTGTGTCTAAACAGTCTATGGGGAAAATTTGCGCAGAATACCGGCAGAGGGAGCATTCATTTGGCACAAAGTTATAGCGATGTCTGGGATTATGCCAATGCCCCCGATAAAGAGGTCATGGAGATCGTAAATGTAGGTAATACTTACGTAATAAAGTACAACAACACTGAATTTGCCACAGATACCTCAAGGGTTACAAACATACCTGTGGCCAGCTTCACAACAGCCTACGCCCGTATAAAACTTTGGGGTCTATTGCATTCTCTTGGGCGGAGAGTATTGTATGCCGATACAGATAGCGTGATATTCACAGAGAGGGAGGGTGAATACATGCCCACTATTGGGGAGTTCCTCGGCGAGCTCACTGATGAGATCAAGGATGAGTATGGGGACAACGCATACGCCGACTCTTTTGCCTCAACAGGACCTAAGACTTATGGGGTACGGGTCAGGGTGGGGGATGAAATGAAATATATCGTGAAGGCAAAGGGTATTACGCTCAACCATGCGAATCGGAGGTTGTTAACTTTGAGTCGTTGAAGGATCTAGTATGTTTGGATGAACAACCTCACCAACTAATTGTAGGCACCCACAATTTTCGGGCGCAGAAGCTGGGGGCGTGAAGGAACTTAGGGGTACGATGGTTGCCGTAACACCTATAGGAAACGTTACCAGTTACCTGGTACCTATGATACCGTACCCTTTGGATACCAATGATGCTTCTAACTCACACGTCTTGTATATAATCGTATCTATTTGTAAATATATATATATATATATATATAACTTGAATATCTCGTTTATTAAATCGTATTTGTAAATATATATAACTTGAATATCTCGTTTATTAAATAAATCATGTTTCAAATAGCGTTTCACTTTCTCCTTGTGTGTGTGTGTGTGTGTGTGTGTGTGTGTGTGTGTGTGTGTGTGTAGGTGAAAGTTCTAAGCTCCGCCCACTGTAAGACCGTGAGTCATGCTACTATCTGGGAGTCCCTGCGTGGTCAGTCGACCGCAGTAAGCCCGAGAGATCAGACGTGTATTCAGATCAGACGTGTATTCAAATGGCTACCTTTAATATTGCTTGTACAACGTTTACGAAATGGTATTCAGTAAAGTGCCAGGATGTGGTGGATACCGAAAAACTTCCTATTCATCCCTCCTATGCCTCTTTTAAAAACACATTGGATTGTGCGAAGTTCCAAGATGTACAAATACTCTACGGATGTTCTGGTGAGACCGTTGAAGGCTTTCGTTGCACAGACGATGTGCTGAAGTATACTGCAGAGCTAAACTTTATAAAGTCTCACATACACCGTGAAGTAAAAGAAACAACGCGTGCAGAAGAGAAGCAGCAGGTATGGATAATGAGTCTTGCTGATGGGTGGTGTGACAAGCGGTATTACGTCATGCTACACCATGTCGATTACTCATACCCTACGACTGGAAATGTGAATCTCGTGATCATGGACAATCTTAAGTATTTTTATCACTATATTAACGTATATCATGATGAGGTTCGTAGTGAGGTTGTGGCTAGTGCCCTGCGTGAATTTTTAACAGAGTTTAGAGACGAGTATCGTTTGATGGGCAGAAAGGAAAAATATGAACATATGTTCCTCTCAAATAGTGCGCCTGAGTGTGGAGATGTTTAGTAAAATGTTCCTAGTTCTTATCCAAAATGTCTGGTGCGTAGGCTGGTAGTGATATTCTTGTACCGGTACAACAATTCGACTCGCGGAACAAGCCCATTCACGTATCATCGAGTCAGCCGCCCGTCGAACCATTCCTGCCTACCTGCGTGCCTCACACGGCTCATAGTTATCTCAGAGCTTGAGCCGAGTGGACGTGCGCTCTTCGAATACGATGGAACTTCCTTTGAGCAGCATTCTCAACGCCTCGTACGATGTGTCCGTGACGAAATCGTTGCGCGTGTTCAGGCGTAATTCCGGTACCATTAGCTATGTACTGGAAACGGAATGTAGACCGACAAACAAACGGGTTTATTTAAGTATCGAGGAGATGAATAGAATCTTTGTGATAGTTGAGAAGTGGAGTGAAGATCGTTATAAAATACCTGCTAACGTAGGTACAAGAAGAGAGCAGATTAGTGACGCACCCTCATACGCCGTTGTATGTACGTTGTGTATAAATAACGATCGGCCGTGCATTGATATACGGTTGATGTGGAAGAATGCTTCTGATAATAACGCTCTTATTCCTACGCGAAACCGTTTCATCCTCGACAGAATGTTTGAAATCGTCGGATTCCGTAAACTGAAACCTATATTAGACGCGCGTGTTACGGATATGTTTTATTTTGATACAGTACTTGAATACGCATACACTGCTCTGCTCGATGGGTTTACCGAGTGTAGGACTGGTGAGAATGGTCTAGTGCTGGATGTTTATTTAAAAAGTTTAGACTCTTTGAAATACCATGAACTTTGGTACAAAGCAATTGATCGGTACAAGGCTGAGCTCACCTACACCGTTCACCCTGAAGAACTATTTCTTTATATAACGCGCAGTTGTCGTAACGATTTAGAAGATTATTTCAATTGCCGCTATGTTGAGTGAGTTCACGATTGAAAAGCTCGAGTCGGTAGAAATAAACCCTCGATTGGAAAAGCGTTCTTATAAACTTGTGTTTAATAATGTAGCTAACGATGAACTCTTTGTGCGTGCTTTTGATTGTATTCTAGACGTGTTTAAAGATGACTTACCAACCGGTTGTAAAGTGGGAACAAAAATAGTACTGAACGATATGAAAGCCCTTCATATCGAATACAGGTTTCCCTATACTTTAAGCGGTGAAATATTATTAAGCCGCATATACTGCGTAATGCAGAGCAATAATGATGTAATTGTAAACTCGATTAAGACCGAGTTTAGTATTTTGAAAAAAAAGTGAATTGTATATATATATTTTGCTTGACATTTCCCCGATTATACGCATATTTCTATTGAGTATATTTATTTAAATATATATATATATTATATATATATATATATATATATATATTTTTGTGTGATATTTCTCCTGTACTGTTATGTACATATTTCTATTGAAGTGTATATTTATTTGAAATGTATATTTTATTTTATATATCACCATAATTGTGTGTGTGTGTGTAATTTCTCCTGTACTGTTATGTACATATTTCTATTGAAGTGTATATTATTTGAAATGTATATTTTATTTTATATATATATCCATAATTGTGTGTATATATTTCTGTTATACGCATATTCCTCAAATGTATATTTATTTTCTATATATTTATAATAAAAAGAATGATGCAATGTTGTTTATTGTTATGCCTTCTACTACCGGTATTCGAAATATAATAATGTATACAACGTATTGCGGTATCTGGCAATATTTAAGCCTTCTAAGCCAACTGGCTGATTAGGAGTCTATAATAGTGTATACAATGGTATCTGGCAACTCTGTCTTCGGAATACATGGCGCTATCTGGCAACTCATTTACAGCCAACTGGCTGATTAGCGTATATTAATAATGTATGCAATAATACTGCTAAAAAGAGGTATCTGACAACCATTTACAGCCAACTGGCTGATTAGGAGTCTATAATAATGTATACAATGGTATCGCGGTATCTGGCAACTCAAGCCATTTACGCCAACTGGCTGATTAGGAGCCTATAAAACAACGCCAACTCGGCTGAAGTCTTAATGTGCACTTGGCTCCTGCCAGGTGAACACCTCTCCTCCTTTCTCTCCTCCTCTCTCTCTTGGGGGATAACGCCGCCTCCAAGTTTCCCCCCACCCCTTTGCAACAACCCCCTTTGCAACAACAACCCCCCTTTGCAACAACCCCCACCCCCCTTTGCAACATTACATAATAACCTGCAACATTCTTGCACTCTCCCCCTTTTGCGGCTATACTACTAACACTTACGTACATTTTGAGTGCAGCTTCACAAATTTGGTCTCACTGGCTTTGGATGTGAAGCTCAAAATTTTTATGGCTGTGGTATTTTTTGTGAATTTGTGGAGTGACTTGCTTTTCTTCGATTTCACAAAAGAGTATAAAATTTTGTACAAGCGACGCGTCGTCTTACTAGGTCTAGATGCACAAAATTATGTATTATGTTTTACTACAAACAACACAAATTATTAAATAGCTGAAATTTTGTTTTTGCGTGCTGCCAACAAGAGGCATGATGCCGGATGGAGCTTAGAACTCTCGACGAATAAGCTCCGCCCAGCGTCACGCGGACGGACAGCTTACTCAGCTGAATAACTTTTTGCCAAATAAACTTTGTTCTAAACTTTTTTGTAGTGAACAAATTTGTTCGATGTTTACATCACACTATTCGCTACGATGTCTTCTATCTTTTGATGTAAACTGCGTGTGGTGTAATTTCTTCTGAAAAAAGTTATAGCCCTCAGAAGATCCGTTCGCGAAGTGCTGGTCGGGGTCAGATTTGTCCGCGTACTATCATACGTGGACGATTTAAGGATTTAATAAAAAAATCAGTCGAATATTTTAGCATGTGGAATAACGAATGCCAAACTGAATTCTGAGATACATTACTTTGTAATCATATAGAAATTTACTTAAAATTTTAAAGGCATATTGACACCAAATGACAGGATATAATTTAAAAGAAAAGAAGACTTCTGAATGTCTCTTTCTCGTGATGTGTTTCAAAGATGTCAGAGTAAGTATCAAACGATATCATAACCTACTAAATCATTCATCAGCCTTCACTTCATTTCCTTTAAATTCAACAGTATTCACGAGGGAAATAGGAAACTGAAGAAATTGGAATATATATATATATATAATATATATATATATATATATATATATATATATATATATATGAAAAATTATTTCACGAAAGTGACACGTGAAAAATATTTATGATGAATAAAACCACGAAAGGAAAAGAAACACAAAGGGGTGCTCAAGCGCTTTCGTCTAATGTTCCTGAGGATGTCATTAGACGAAAGCGCTTGAGCACCCTTTGTGTTTCTTTTCCCTTCGTGGTTTTATTCATCATATATTATATATATATATATATATATATATATATATATATATATATATATATACAGGGTGGGCGGAAAGTAGCTCCCTATTTTGGATTGGTAAAAAAATACGTATATTATTCATTTATTTCAGAAAAATAATATGAAAGGTAGGCATACATGGTAGGTTTTCTCTAAAATTCAATGTGGGCTCCAACTCTTTCCACCAGCTTCTGGACCGCCCAGGAATGGCGTCCACTGACTTTAGCAGGAACTCCGGCGGGATGGAGGACATGACTTCCCGAATTCGGTCCTCCAGTTCTTCCAATGTCCTCGGTTTGGTGCGGTAGACTTCTTCCTTTACCCACCCCCAAGAAAGAAGTCGCACGGTTACCGCTGAAAAACGGCAAAATCGGTTCAGTGTAACGTGTTGTGGTGGTATGACCTCAGATCAGGTTGTGGGCCCGTTCCTTCTGCGCAACACCATGAATGCTGAGCGGTACCTTGCTATGTTGCGAAACGAGGTCTGGCCGGTTGTCAGCACATGGGAGAACATCGACGATCTGATATTTATGCAAGATGGCCCGCTCCGCACTTCGCTCTTGTTGTCCGTGAGTGGCTGGATGCCCACTTCCCTGGGCGTTGGATGGGTCGTCGTGGTCCACATCAATGGCCAGCCAGGAGCCCCGACTTGACACCGTGCGACTTCTTTCTTTGGGGGTGGGTAAAGAAGAAGTCTACCGCACCAAACCGAGGACATTGGAAGAACTGGAGGACCGAATTCGGGAAGTCATGTCCTCCATCCGCCGGAGTTCCTGCTAAAGTCAGTGGACGCCATTCCTGGGCGGCTCCAGAAGCTGGTGGAAAGAGTTGGAGCCCACATTGAATTTTAGAGAAAACCTACCATGTATGCCTACCTTTTCATATTATTTCTTCTGAAATAAATGAATAATATACGTATTTTTTTACCAATCCAAAATAGGGAGCTACTTTCCGCCCCCTGTATATATATATATATATATATATTTTGTTTACCTGACTGCATGCTTTCCTTTGCTATATATATATATATAAATTTTATATATATATATATATATATAATATATATATATATATATATATATATATATATATATTATATATATATATATATATATATATATATATATATCACACATAAGTTAACCATCATTTGAATATCTTAATATATATCTATCTACCACATAAGGGTTAACTTATGTGGACGAATTTACAGTGAAATAATGAAAATAATTTCACTAACAAATGTTACAGAGAAAACTAACTAAAACTTCCGGATGTGAGTATAATATTTCATCCTTTGTATAAGAATCAGTGACCCGTGCTGCTTTATTCTGGCAAAAAGTCTTCATTTACCAACTGTTAAAATATTTATGTCATTTTTGATGGCGTAAATATACTGATCTTACTTTATATTTCCTTCTGGGAAATCATGAATCTCTTGTTTGTTTTAATCACAATGCAATCTTTTATAAGTTAAATAAAATCTTTTTTATTTATGTACCATATATATATGATATATTGTTGAAGTTTGGAGATAAATGTTATAACCTTAAAATAATTTTGTGGTACAAAATACATTATTCACCAGAAGAGATACATCGAGTAAATTAATGGTCGAGACAAATAGGAGAGAGAGAGAGAGAGAGAGAGAGAGAGAGAGAGAGAGAGAGAGAGAAGGGGGACTTGGCATAACTGTAATATGTGAAATGTTTTTGAGTGAGTGATATAAAGTAATCTGAAGATTGATCAAAAGAATTTTTCATCAGAGGAAGTGTTCTGGGATGCTCTTTGTTCCGAGAGGAAGAGAGAAATAAAGGAATTAAAATCTGAATTTTTGAAAAAGGTTTGAAAATCGGTTTCCAAAGACTAGAAAAAAAAATCACTGATAAAATTTGAATGTACACAGAAAGAAATGTTTTTGTTCACTCAAACAAAAATAAACAAAAAATATTGTTCATATTTTAGATACCCAAATTTTTTGCTTCGTTTTATAAAATTACTTTCTTTTTTTGTCAATAATTTGTCGCAGTAAATAAATATTTTTTGATCGAGCAAAATCTGCATTTTTGGTTTTTAAACAAATTTTTACTCCACAGAGAGAGAGAGAGAGAGAGAGAGAGAGAGAGAGAGAGAGAGAGAGAGAGAGAGAGAGAGAGAGAGAGACTTTTTGTTTTGTTTTGTTTTAAACAAAAACTATTATTTATATAATTCACAAATAACCTTATATTTGTTAGACCAATTAAATAAAATTGGCAGCAATTTTTCTATTTAATTTTTTAATTTTATCAAAGTATTTGTTTAATTTAAACGAGTCATTTGTTTGAATTAATCACAAATTATGATTATTTGAAATCAGTCATATTCAATTTTATTCCATGTCTAATCGAATTTCCTGAAAATTTATTCTTATATTAGAGTTTATTTATTTTATTCTTTACTATATTCTTCACTATATTCAGTTAAACACATTATACAAACAGAAATAAATATATAATTTTTCTTTACCCTTACCGGATTCGAATCGCTGTCCATGAGGTATATAATAAATTATAATGATATATAATGAATTTAAAACAAAAAATAATGACCTTAAAATGAATTTAAAACAAGAAAATAATTTAAAACAAAAAAATTTCATGATTTTTTTTATTTTTATTTTTTCGTCGGAAATAAAAACATTTTAAAAACACTTAATTAGTAATTTGGAGGATTTTCTGAAATTATTTTTTTCGGCAAATTTATTTCCGTATTTGTACAATCGTGGAAAATGAGTAAAGAAATACTTAACAAATGAAAAATTATATAGAACCAGATTTATTTGGTTTCAACATTTGGCGCATGAGTACTCGAGAAATTGCACCTGTCAAAAATTGGCTAGCGACATTAATGAACAAGACATTCTTTCGGCAAGATTTTGTTTTGAGGGGAAGGGAGAGGTAGATTAAGTTAAGTTAGGTTAAACTTGGCAAGATTAAATTAGGTTAGGTTACGTTATTAGAATGGCGATGAAATTTCCCGACGATGAAATGTGTATAGGTATAGCGAAGACATATTCCTCGAACAGGTATTCCCTTTCGGTTAATATGAGTTTTATCGTACTCAGAATATCAAAAGCAAATATAATTATAAAATATTAAAGCATAATTTTCTCATCATTTTCATATAAGTCACTATGCTCGCAGATGCGTACTTAACAAATTATGTACATTTGAATATTATGACATTTTTGCATTTTTTTCCCGCCCTTCCGATATTTGATTGGTGACGTCATGAGAACATGATATATGAGCTACACTTTTTAAATTGTTAGCCTTTTTAAGTTCCTAGTCTACTTCTGTGAGTTTTTCATAGATGTTTGTCGCGATGACATGTGAACGGTGAGAATATTATTTTGAGGATTTAATATACGAAGTGCATTCTAATGACTCCCGAGCAATAGAAATATTTACAAAACACAATATTTTACCATCGACCCGTAAGTGCGAATTGTGCGGAAACGAGTGCTCGTTAGTAGAATCTTGCCATAGATTTAAGTGCAACGCGTATTCGAAAATTGCGAAAACTAAAAGACGCCGGCCTTGTGGAGTTATCGTGTCTCAATTCAAACAAACCTGGTTCGATAACGTTCGTCTTTCGCCAAATGTTATTCTTAGATTCATAAATGTGTTTTTAAGACAGATCTTTTCCCAGGAGTATTGCGAGGTTCATTTGCGGCTCTCAGCCCATGCAGTCGTTGACTGGAAAAGCTTTTGCCTTGAGGTGTGTGAACATTGGGTTGATAACCAAGAACCAATAGGTGGTAACGGTGTGGTCGTTGAAATAGACGAGAGCAAATTTGGCAAGCGGAAATACCAGCGTGGGCGTGTTGTTGAAGGCGTGTGGGTTTTCGGTGGAATTGAACGGGTGTTAAAAAAAAAATTTTTAGTGAAGGTGCCAAATCGAACTGCCGAGACATTGATTCCCTTAATTCAAAAATTTATTAGACCTGGCAGCATTATTTACTCGGATATGTGGAAGCCGTATGCTGGCATTTCTGCTCTTCCACAAAACTATACTCACCATACCGTCAATCATTCGCGTAATTTTGTGGACCCGGACAATCGCCAAATCCATACGCAAAACATTTATCAAATACTACTATAAAAACATTGAACGCCTTTGGAAAACGGTAAAGGATTGGATTCTTCGGCCTGGAAACCTTGATGCGTCCTACGAGAAGTACCTCTCTCGCTTCCTTTTTCTTGCTTCCCATCCAGACCACGGAACAGTTTTGCACCATTTTCTCGTCGCTATTTCTCGTCTGTATCCACCACCTAATCCATAATAAGGTAATACTCTAGGTTAGGTTAGCTAGGGTTAGGTTAGGTTAGGTTAATTAATACCAAAATACATTTTCCTAGTAATATTTGATGTGTTTACTTAGATTTTGACTTCCATTTCCCTTGAAAATGAGCCAAACTTCAAAGTACTATAACTTTGTTGGACTATAACTTTGTTGGATCTCATTTCCGACGGAAATGGAGGTCATATTTGAACAAATCACATCAAATACTACTATAAAAATGTATTTTGGTGTGTAAAATGACTGAGTTACTTAAAACACATAATTACCTCCCTTTCGACAAAACTTTGTGAAATATTGCAAACAACCAAAATCTTCGTTGTTTGCCCACATTTCATGAGTCTGCATCTAATTGTTATTCTCACTAAAGAAAACGAGATGATAGAGGAAATTGTAAGTTGCAATATTTCATGGATATATATATATATATATATATATATAGAGAGAGAGAGAGAGAGAGAGAGAGAGAGAGAGAGGCTACGTCGTGGCTAATGTCGTCACACCGTTTCCCATCGATCAGCGAAGTACTGTGAAGCCATATTGGGTTTGGAGAGTAGTTGGATGGGAGACCATCCTTCGTGTCGAGATTGTGTAGCTAGCTACCCGTAATTTGGATTCCATGTAAAACTATAGGTTTCCTCCGTTTATGTATGACCGTAGATGTTGCGAAGGAGGTTAAACAATCCCCTCAACTAATCATGGGTACATAATTATTTTATTTTGGTTTTAGAGTGCAAAATATAATTGTGGCGTTGACACTTTTATAATAAACCAAACTTGAAAACTTAAAATTAAGCATTACATAATTATATTTTAGTTAAGTACTATGTTCTTTAAAAATTAATAAATTATGTCCTACGCTGTAATTTCTCTTTAGTCTTTAAAATCTTTATTTACAAATTTATAATTATACCTAATTAAAGGCAGTTTACAATTGTATACAGTATTGTTGTTGTTGTTGGTTAGCCGATCAGTCCATCCTGATCGAGCAAGCCGGCGGCACGCAGGTAACCGATCGCCCTCTCAGTATACAGTATTTGTGCCGTAATGATGAACATATATACGCACACATCTACGCATAAACTCTACGTCTATTTATAAATAAAAAGTTGAATTGAATTAATATTGTTATTAATCTAATTATATGGTTAGTAATATCATGAATTTAGATATTTACAAAGTTTCTATGACTATTAAAGTGATATTCGCGAATCGTCTATAGAATTCCTTCGTGACATATTCCATACTGCCACACTAACTTCAGTTTCAAACGACATTCACGAATATTTCAAGAATATTTCACGAAAAAACTCTGACATAAATGAAATTCTGCAAATTTTACTGATGGAAAAGTTATACAAAGTTGCAACATTTCACGAATATTTGGTTAAAATATTCAGGCTTAATAGCGACAGTTTTTAAAGAGATAATTAAGAAGAGGAATCAGCGAGATGGAAATGAGATGAATGAGTGTATGTGTTAAGAGGAGCAAATACGTGATGCAGTAAATATCTGAGTGCGTGACAAGGAACCATGAAAAATGTTGCCAGGCATAATGAGAGGGTGATTACTTTATAAATCTCGGCAACAACGAAAGTTGGAGCATTATCACCGAAAAATTAATAAATTATACTTCGTATATACACTGTATATATATAATATATATATATATATATATATATATATATATATATATACCGTTTTCTATTTCATGAGCACTTAGAGGATGTTTCTCTGCAAGAAGGGTAACTTAGGAAAGTTGCGTCTTTTCTTCATAAGAATACTCGTGCTCTAAAATGGGTCGCAAAGACTATCAATTTATGATCATTTGCGATCTTTTTCTCTGAGAATGAGAGTATCGATCTCTGTAAATGTATCGCAGCGACGAAACTTCTTTTTTTTCTTTTTCTTCCATTTCAAAGATGGTGTGGTGCGCTTCCTAATTGGCTTTCAGAGAGGTGAACTTACGATGGAGGAACTGTAACTTTTCAAGTTAACTTTTGCAATATATATATATATATATATATATATATATATATGTTAAAATTTATAGAAATGTTCCTTAAATTCCAAATTTAACTATCCAAAACCTCGTCTTGAACAGTAAAATGTGTTAATAAATAATAATAATTAAAAAAACAATACTTGAAGCTACTCCAAGTAGTAAGAAGAACCTAGTATTTCCAAGCGTTTGTAAATTGTATAATACAGTCACGTGATAAATGAAGACAAGAAAAAATTCTTCTAACTGATGCTTCATATGTAAAAATGTCTGTTTATTTAATTTACGTAAAAATGAGTGCAGTAATATTACCGTCGAGGTGTCGTATTTTGTTTACAGAATCATGAACACAAATATCCAAAGTCTTAAATCTTATCCAAACCCCGCATTTACTTGTCAGGATAACATTGGTATACATCATTCTATCGAGGACTCGCTTTTTTAGTTTCCTTGAATCGTTCTCCAAGTTTACGATCAGTGATTCCGTTATAGTTCGTTCTTACAGAAAGCTAAATCAGCTCGAATTTTATCCAGTTTTTAAAATCTTTCTCCAGTTTTAAATTTTTACGTTTCAAACCCAAAAAAAATTATTTGGGACTAATCAATCTTTACAGTAAAAGAAAGAGGTATCTTTGCCTGTTGATAACCCAACATTTTGTTCATTTCCGAAACATTTAACACAGATGTGTTTTAAATATTACAACTATATTTTAGTTAACGTAACAATACAAAGAATTAGAATTTAGAAACTAAAGTTTACGCGATACAACTATACAGTAAGAATAATTCAGAGGCGGATTAAGACGCTTCGGGGCCCCGGGGCAATGAAGAATATGAGGGGCCTTTTTCTATAGCTTTTTATTAACAATACATGTACATGTACACTGTACAGTACATAGTACATTTACACGAATTATATGTACGGTGCTCAGGCTAATTGAGAAACAAACTTAAAAGAACCTTAACACACTGTATTTTGGCGTTTGCCAAAACCAAACAGTATTAAACAAACTTTACTTTAGGGCCTATAAAACATAAAATAAAACACGGAATTTGTCAGTTTGTGTACTCTGTCATATTTAATTAAAGAAGTTGGCGAAATCTCGAATTATATCATCGAAACTCAGTTGATTGGGGGGGCCCCCTCAAGCATGGGAGCCTGAAGCTTCAGCCTCAATAGCCTCGATGATAATCCGCCACTGAGTAAGATGCAAAAATACAGATTATTAAAATTTAAAAAAATTTAATTACATAATTTAAATTATAATTTAAAATAAATAAAATTTATACGGTAGAAAAAATAAATATTTTTAAAATTGCAGAACTCAAATATACTTTATAGAAATAGAAACTTCTCTGATCTTATTATAAAATTATGCTTTTGAAAAATCAGTTTTTTTCGACTATTCACAGATTTTAAATTTGATAGAATCGCAATTCATGCGAAAATTCAACCCACGCACTTAAATTTAAATTTCACTGAAAAAGACTAATAGAGCAGTCAAAAAATTCATCAAATTAGCTTTAGAACTAAACCTTTAAAATTCTATTCACCCATTTACTGCCTAAGGTCATTATATTGTAAGGGTGCGAAAGTGGTATCCTCTTACGAAAAGAGACGTCCATCTTTTTCGTTTATTTATTTATTTAGTTATTTATTAACAAATATATACATAGTTTTCATAAGGGAGTATAATTTTATTACTAAATATAAATGCTGTATGCAGTCGTAAATTGGCTTTAGCAAGCGTGCAGCACGAAGCTTTACAGGCTGAAATCTACTAATTAGATAGGGTGGGCCTTTTAACTCTGACGGTTTTAATATCCTTATAACTTTTTTGTTTTTTAACCAAATCAAATAAAATTTATACACAACATATGTACATACATAAAGTTTTTTTTTCATTAAGCTACTTTTATCTATCTTCAGAATTGACGAAATGGCGAAGAAAAACCTTTTGACGTATATGAAAACAAATGCTTTATAACGAAATGTCGTATAAAATAAGCCAAAGTTATTGCGTAATTGCTAGTCTAAGCTCTAAGCTCTCCCGATCTCACCCCTTGTGACTTTTTTTTATGGGGGTTTATTAAGTCGAAAGTCTACGCGACAAGACCAACCGACATTCATGAACTGAAACAGAGAATTCAAGCAGCTTTTGGTGAAATTACGGTCGAAATGCGACAAAAGGTGGCTTTGGAATACAGAGCAAGGCTGCCTATACTGATCGAAAATGGTGGAAATCACATTGAAGTTTATAACTAACCTTGTAAGTTTATAAAGGTAATTAAATTTATATCCCCAAAAAAATTATGTATGTACCTAATGTTGTGTATAAATTTTATTTGATTTGGTTAAAAAACAAAAACGTTATAAGGATATAAAACCGTCAGAGTTAAAAGGCCCACCCGGGTAATTATATAATAGATACGATTGCAAGACTTTTATACATTTT
Source organism: Bathynomus jamesi (assembly GCA_023014485.1). Lineage (NCBI taxonomy): Eukaryota > Metazoa > Arthropoda > Malacostraca > Isopoda > Cirolanidae > Bathynomus > Bathynomus jamesi. The sequence goes on from JAJOZX010000537.1 coordinate 336,090, forward strand.
TATAATAGGCTTAAACAGGGGCGGACTGAGCGGTCGTGCAATCGGGCATGGACCGAGAGCCCGGCGGCTCGTCCCGCAGTCATTATAAAACAGTGAGAGTGTTCTCAATTAGGTCAAGTGTCTAATCGAATTGTAATATGAAAAAAATCGGATTTTAAGTGGCCCAGGACCTCATTATGCCCGAGAGCTTAGGTTACTGTCAGTCCGCCCCTGGGCTTAAAATTACTAAAGAGAACTTACAGACTAGATAGAGGGAACATCTCTTTATTGTCCTGAGTAAAACTTGGAAGTCCTCACCCTCTCGATTATACGAGTACAAAGGATTCGCCTTTGGCCTATATACAAAAAACAACAACCATAAAACCAGATAAACCAGCAAATTGAAATTGAAAATATATATAATGATTTGAAGAAACCAGTAAATAATAATGAAATAATAATGACTATTAACAAAGTTCTTGAACTGAACCTGAATAATTTGGAAGCTGAATAACTAAATTTATTACTTATAAAAACGCTATAATAAGCAAAGGAAAAGAAAAGAATTCATTAAAAGTCTTCACAATAAGAATGACATAATAATTCCAAACCTTGACAAAGAAATTATGAACGAAAGAGATTATGATGACAAACTTTTTACTATTAATTATTCACGACAAATCAAAATTTCAAAAATGTTCGAAAAAATCAAACTGAAAAAAAAAAAAAAAAACTTGGTAATGAAATAAAAAAACGAATGGATGCAAAAGTTAAAAGCATACTTAGGTATCTACAGGGTGCCTCAAAAGTCGCGCACCATATTTATAGGTCATCCGCACCGATAAATATGGTACGCGACTTCTGAGACACCCTGTATACTAATGAAAATTGGTGCGAAAACCATAACAATATTAAAAATTCATCACTCCCTCCCATAATTATAGTAAGAAAAAGACAATATCGTATACATGCCAGAATAAGATATTATCATTAGGAAAAAGTGATCTTAATTAAAATAGACAATCCAGAATGCGTCCTATCAATCGATGTCGGCAGCCTATTTACTTACGTTTCAGTTAAAAAAAAAAAAAAAAGGATTTTATATATAGAAAAAGAAATGTTCCTAAGAATAATAAATAAAAAAACAAAAACAAAACTGGGAATTGAAATATCAGTGTAAAAAGGTCGCTTACGGTAATAAAATTCAGATACCTTTTAAATACGATGATATTTTTCCTACACTCCGAAAATGGGGTATCAGTGGAAAACCCACATTCACAGATTGGTTTCTTTTTTTTTATGCGTCGGAAACTAAAACAAAATAATGAGAAGAAAACAAGTTTAATTGCGTATTCTACTTCCGTTATTGACACATCCGTTAGTTATTTTCAAAGAAAATAACGTAATTCTCTCCGTTGAAATGTGATTAAAGAGTAAATTAAATATGTATTGAAAATGCATCGAACTTCTTCGATACAGAATTGGAAACGGTGAACAACGGTTTAAACAAAAGAAATACATAAAATTAATTAACGGTTACGCGATTATATACGTAAATTACAATCAAATTAAATTAGATAATTTCATTAATTAAAATTTATATATTATTATTATTATTATTAATTATACTGTATAAATTGAGGGGTCGCGCGTCTTACGGTACCTAAACGCCACCACAGGCGAAAACGTGTTTTTGATGGATATCACTATTTTCACCCTTCCTCTATCGCGTGGTTTGGGTTATAATGACCTTACGACACTAGAAGTATGGTTGAAAACCTTATGAAGCGAACCACTTTTTTCACCTCCATCGCCAGCCAAACGTTCACCCAAAGTTCGGCATAATAAGAAAATCAAAAAATTAAAAAATATATATATAAAATATAAAATATGAAAATCTATTCCAAAAACTCATCAACATCTTCATTAGCATACTTAGAACTTTAATTTAGCCAAAAATGAACGTTCTAGCTCAATTAATAACAGAGATACTATTGCCAGAATATTGCTGAACTTTGGAGGCGATTTGTGGCGAATTTTAATTTTGGCGCTTAGGTACCGTAAGACGCGGGACCCCTCATATATTGTTGTTTGATTCACACAAGGAAAATTAAAAAGCGATTTCAATTCCTTTCTCGTATTCGACAGTACACCTCGTCAGGGAATGAAGGGAGAAGGTAAGAAGACGAAAATATTTATCTTTGTACTTACAGTGTAAACAAAATACTCGTAGGAGGGATAAGCAAAAAAATTAAAAGTACTGATTAAAGGGAAAAGATATTTTAACAAGATGTGGTCCATTTTATACGTTCCCAAATTGATATTGAAATTATTTATAAAGTATATGAATGCACATTCCAGAATGTTCCTTTCAGTTATGTCCTTATTTTTAACAAGAATTTTAGGATTTTCCGAGTTAATACTAGGATTATATCTATAAATATTGTTAAACAATGCACTAGAATTATCTATCGTCCTACTCGCATTATTATGCTGCTTTACTCTGACGTCCAAATTTTTCTCAGTTTGACCTTTATAAACTGAGTCGCATTGTTTACACCCGATCGAGTATAGACAAAACGAGCTGCATTATCTGAGCTGGTCGTTATAAGGCGAGATTGAACAGTACTTTTATATTTAAAGACTACGATAATTCCAGTTGTTCTAAGTCAGGTCGGCAGGTGTTAAAAATTTATATCGTAAGGCAGGGTAAGGATATTTTTTTTTATCAAATTCCTTTTATAATATCTTGTTTTTTAGCTTTGCTCAAAATTTTTTCTAGAAATAGAATATGATAACATAGTTTAATACCAACGTTCGTAATATTGCATAACTCAAATTCTGAAAACTGAGGACTTACAACTTTTGATGTTTTGAGAAACAAAAGAGAAGAAATACTGAAGATTTTATAGAGGGATGATGGTCAGAATAAAAGTGAATATACGAATTATTATTAGTAAGCTTGAGAAAAACTTCACATTTCAATTGATTTGTGCATCTCCGAAGTTTTAGGTCAAGAAATGATAAGTATTCGTTATTTTTTTTATTTTCAACAGTATATATTTCACGTGTTTAATTGTTGAAATTCATCATATATATATATTTAGTGGTGGACCGGATATCCGCATCCGCATCCGCATAATTTTTAACATCCGCATCCGCACTTCTGACTGCGCATGTTATGTGGATATTCCCTCTAATAAATTATGCAATTTACAATTAAATTAGCTTATAAAGTAGCTTATAAGGCTCAGTCATGCACATTTCATGTAAAGTATTAATTATTAATGAACAAACAAATATATAAACCTCAAAATATAAATACCTGATAACACAGAAAATTGAATGAAACTTGTTTCATTGAATTTTCTGTCGCTGAAACTCTTGAGAAAGTTATTATTTTTATCATAATGAAAACATTAATATTAATTTTAATTCTTATGCATTGCCTGCCATAATAGTAATATCACGAAATTTGAAAAATTATGTCATATATTCATAATTCTATATTATATTGATAGATTAACTAAATATCCGCATCCGCATCCGGATATTGAAATTAAAAATCCGCATCCGCATCCGCAGATGTTGAAAAACTGTGTCGTGATCACTTTTATTTATTTACTTTCTTCATTATTTACTCTTCTATCGGCTCTTTATTTCATTTATCGCTTGCTTTCTCTACACTCGTTTTCACTGTACCGTATACTTCATGGTAGCCACGCCGAGACTATGAAAGCCGTTACAACACAAAGGGGGAAGGGGGTTCATTAACACTCTTTTAACGCTTGTTAACATTTATTTAATTCCGAAAATGGTTTAATTAATTTGAGGGGATGCGAGTAGGAATTTTACTATAATAATTTACGTCGGAGAGGGCACAAACAATTAATTATTTTAGTTACATGGCCCCAACTCGCTTATCGCGCTACCGAAGACTGACTCCTTTGGGGGTAGTCCGCTCTGTCGGCCTCTGTTCAGGATTGCCAACTCTTCCCATTTTAAACAATTAAATCTAACAAACATACTTTATCGTAATTTCACAATTATTAGTAAATATTTAATTAAACATTATCTTAATTAAACAAAAATTAATATTCTTAACTAGGCATTACTACACTCGCATCACCCCCTTGAAAATAAGTTTTTCATTAGGAAAACTTATTAATATCGTTTAACAAATTTAGTAAATTTATTCAACAAATTTATATATTTTGCAATTTTTTTTTTTTTTTTTTTAACAAATTCAAAGTTGATAGACAAGAAATAATTAGAATGACAAATTCCACACATATATTTTGTATCATATTATAAAAACGAAAACTTTATAATTTTCACATTTGCATAAAATAACATTTCACACTAATAATTAAATTACAACCTGTAACTAATCTACACATGCCAAAAAAAATAACGAAAATTTTCTTACATTGGTTACACAAATTTCAAGTTCACAATCTATTCCAGCGATTTCTCATCAAAGATCGCTTTACATTTGAAACAATTATTTGTATAGTTATACAGTTACTATCAGGGCAACATAGAAAAAATAAAAAAAAGTTTACATAAAATACTGACCAAGAGCGCACATACTATTTCACGAAAAACACAACAAATATGGGCAATAATCGCACCCTTTCACTTATAATTTCATTACATAATAATCAGTACATTAATTTGCTGGACGTTGTTTAGATCACAATCCGCACGCTGACAACGGACTTCTTCAATTTTCAATCGCAGCTCTCCTGCTCACTTCGCTAGAATGCAAGGGATTGCATCAATCAACATGCAACAGGGCAGCACGCTATAATGGTTCCGCTCTCTCTCCAAATGGCGAAAAAAAAACAAGAGGACGTCCAATTCTAAAAGGATCAGGGGGGGAGATATACTGAAAGCGGGACCACGCGCTGGAATTGGACGGAATTTGCAATTCTAGAAGTCGATGAAGAAACTCGCCTTGTCTCATCTCCACTTTTGTCGGTGAACGCTGCTCTTCCTACGTCCAGCTGAAAGACTCTTCTACTGGCAACAATCAAACGATCACTCCGCCGTAGGCCGTTTCCCAACGAACCTACTGTATGTCTGTATGGACAGTACAGTCGTAAACACCCGTTCAAGCTCTCGTGGCTTGCCTACCGCGTGCTACGACACATATTTAGCGAAGCATTCGAGCAGCGTGACCAGCTACTGCCCGAAAAATACCAGTAGACCATCTTCGATCGAAACTTTCGTGTGCCAAGACCCTGCACACGTAAATTTCTCTTCTCTTCTCCGAAACTGTCCTGCGCCAAGTCCCTGCGCATTCGGTTCCTCTCTTCTATCTCTTCTCTTCCGAAACCATCCTGCGCCAAGTCCCTGCGCAGTTGGTTTCTCTTCTCTCTCATCATTGGTGATCGATCACCTATCCGGTCGACTAAACTCAATGGATGGAACTCGGATTCAACTTGGTTGCCTCCAAACCGAGCCTTTTGAAATTTTGAAAAAAAAGTTTATTCGAAACGTGTTTCTGTACTGCTTATCATTTATTTAATATTTAATTTACCGAATTTTCTCGACAGTTCACTTCGAAACAATAACTACACATTTGCTCTGGCCAAATTCACGGAAAAAAAATTACAATCTAAAAATTTCGCAAAAATTTAATCACATCTAGCTACCAATAAGGTCACTTATGGCAGTTACAGCGGAGAAGATAAAAAAAGTCATAAAACGTACGAAACAAAATTGTACAGTATAAATATAAAAGCGCCCATACATAGTAACTGTTAGTATAATTTAAGAACTATTATTGTTCAAACTACCGTCAGAAATCACATCATACTTTTAAATACAAAAGACAAAATGAACCCCAGAAACTTCATGTCATCACTTCTCTGACAATCATGAACCCTCTTGCCCTTTGAGGAGCACACGAAGACGCCACAAAAACGTTACTGGCTATCTAGAAGGCTCCATTTCCGAGGGAACACTCGAGCCAATGTTTCAAATGCATTAGTAACCGACTGAAGGTTTAAACAACAATAATTTTCCAAACAGTTATTAAAAAGTTAAAAAAATTAAATATTACTACCGAAAATTATTTTAATACAGTAATTCAACTTGAAACGTCAAATTTCATATGAATTGAACTCGCAATTCGCAATTACATCTGAGAGACAACTCTCTCCTTCAACAGAAACCCCAGTATGGTTTGCAAATCACAAAAATCCCAGTAATTTATCGTTTCCAAGTGAAACTAAAAATTTGCATCGTTATACTAAATAAGAATAGATAATATGCACTCACAAATACACGCAACCTACTGTAAACAAAAACAAAACATTGCATAATTCAGAGCGGTCGCTTTGTTTGTAAGCGAACCTCTATACAAATATCCCTAACCGAATGAAATGCATTATATCCTGACATAATTTTGTAATTTTTCTATGCAAACGCTCGAACTAAAAAAAAGACATTTTTCATTTCTAATACCCAAATTAAAATATCAAATCAAACATCCTTTTTACAATACAATCTAAATTCCAAATAAAAATTTTACCATTGTCATTGAACTGGAAGAAAGAAAGAAATAAAATCGGCCTACCTATAAAAATAAAATTGAATGCATTTATAAAACGTAAAGAAACTATATGAAAATTTTCTACACCAATTTCTGTAATTCAAAAATAATTATAATAATATCCAGCTTTCGTAAAATATGTACCGTAACTCACATTGGCCGCCAAAATAAAAATAAAATTTACTGCCGCACTTTTAGGCCTATAATTAATAAATTCCATGCTATGCGCGGAAAGAACAATTTAGAATTTAATGCATAACATTTGTGCTTATTAAAGGAAAATCCTATGATTATTTATGTTAAACCAATTAAAATTTTGTTAAATAACTAAGAATTTAATACTCGATAGACATATACCGTAGTGACGGTCAATATCCGAACAATATTTAACGATAGGCCTACAAGAAATCTTTCTTTAGTACAATACAATAGCCATTTTACAAAATATGTCGGAATTGTCGTGAAAATGAACGAAAGGAATGGAAGAAAAATAGATAATCAGCCTACCTACCAAATTTTACGAGTGTATAAATATATAATTATATATATAACTAATATATACGTATAAGTTAATATGTAAGTGTATAATTAATGATATATAAAAAAATCCAAAAAAAATTTATAGAAAATTTCACAACACAATTTCTCTATTTCAGTTAAACGAATTTAGCTTATTTTGAAGTCTAACACAATCCTATACGGCCAGCCTATAATCTGACAATTTATTATGTTTAAGATTATTTTTCGACTGTCCCTTAAAATGTAACTTAATCCTATATAGCGCGAAGCGAAGCGAAGCAAAAAAGCCCGTAAACCTATATAAACAATCATTATATACAACCAATCGAAATATAATCAAAAATCTACTAATGAATCCTAGAAAATTTTACATGTTCATGAAATGTCTTACAATACTATATATGTATATATACCTAGAAATGCGGTACAAATTTTCGCTGAAACATTTTGAAAGAACCGTATAAAATGTGTATCACACTGTATTTAAACTAACATAATTCACTTACGTACAAATTCAGTAAAAATTTATTAATCGTTATTCTATTATTATTATTATTATTATAATTTCTAATTCCAAAAGTTTAAACACAAAAAAGACACAAACGTAGGTAGGTTTGAGGACAGGAGAAAAGGTGAACGAAATGAAGTGAAAAGAATTGAGTCTCGGCAGCAACGAACGATTTGAAATATACCTCTCCGACGGGCTGAACGAAAGCTAACGAATTCGGAAACAAACGACTCTGAAATTTAATGTTACTCAAATGTTTTGACAACGGAAAACCGACTCTGTAACGACTAAAATAAGTTTTGAGTCTAGACTCAATCTCAAACAACAAATTTTGACGCGCAAAAGTTTTTGAAGCGACGTGACTCAGAATAATTTGGAAAATAATGGGCGCCATTTTGAATTTGCAATGAATTTTTGTTTAATTTGATAATTACTCTAAAACGGGTAGCGAAACAGAATATCTACTAATTTTCTTTATACGGAGAACGTGAAAACGATCGTGATTAGTCGAAAGAACACACGCACAAATTTTGAATTCCTATTTATCAGACGAAAAAATAATGCATAAGCCTAACGGAGTGCATGGGTTCGTATTATTAAATTGATAACAATTTAATAAGGTTAGCTGCCACCAAATATGTGAACACTTTTATTATTTACTTTCTTCATTATTTACTCTTCTATCGTCTCTTTACATTTATCGCTTGCTTTCTCTACACTCGTTTTCACTGTACCGTATAGCTTCATGGTAGCCACGCCGAGACTATGAAAGCCGTTACAACAAAGGGGGGGGGTTCATTAACACTCTTTTAACGCTTGTTAACATTTTATTTAATTCCGAAAATGGTTTAATTAATTTGAGGGGATGCGAGTAGGAAATTTTACTATAATAATTTACGTCGGAGAGGGGCACAAACAATTAATTTGATTTTAGTTACATGGCCCCAACCTTACGCTTATCGCGCTACCGAAGACTGACTCCTTTGGGGGTAGTCCGCTCTGTGGCCTCTGTTCAGGATTGCCAACTCTTCCCATTTTAAACAATTAAATCTAACAAACATACTTTATCGTAATTTCACAATTATTAGTAAATATTTACATTAAACATTATCTTAATTAAACAAAAATTAATATTCTTAACTAGGCATTACTACACTAATTATCTATCGTCCTACTCGCATTATTATGCTGCTTTACTCTGACGTCCAAATTTTTCTCAGTTTGACCTTTATAAACTGAGTCGCATTGTTTACACCCAATCGAGTATAGACAAAACGAGCTGCATTATCTGAGCTGGTCGTTATAAGGCGAGATTGAACAGTACTTTTATATTTAAAGACTACGATAATTCCAGTTGTTCTAAGTCAGGTCGGCAGGTGTTAAAAATTTATATCGTAAGGCAGGGTAAGGATATTTTTTTTTATCAAATTCCTTTTATAATATCTTGTTTTTTAGCTTTGCTCAAAATTTTTTCTAGAAATAGAATATGATAACATAGTTTAATACCAACGTTCGTAATATTGCATAACTCAAATTCTAAAAACTGAGGACTTACAACTTTTGATGTTTTGAGAAACAAGAGAAGAAATACTGAAGATTTTATAGAGGGATGATGGTCAGAATAAAAGTTAATATACGAATTATTATTAGTAAGCTTGAGAAAAACTTCACATTTCAATTGATTTGTGCATCTCCGAAGTTTTAGGTCAAGAAATGATAAGTATTCGTTATTTTTTTTATTTTCAACAGTATATATTTCACGTGTTTAATTGTTGAAATTCATCATATATATATATATTTAGTGGTGGACCGGATATCCGCATCCGCATCCGCATAATTTCTAACATCCGCATCCGCACTTCTGACTGCGCATGTTATGTGGATATTCCCTCTAATAAATTATGCAATTTACAATTAAATTAGCTTATAAAGTAGCTTATAAGGCTCAGTCATGCACATTTCATGTAAAGTATTAATTATTAATGAACAAACAAATATATAAACCTCAAAATATAAATACGTGGTAACACAGAAAATTGAATGAAACTTGTTTCATTGAATTTTCTGTCGCTGAAACTCTTGAGAAAGTTATTATTTTTATCATAATGAAAACATTAATATTAATTTTAATTCTTATGCATTGCCTGCCATAATAGTAATATCACGAAATTTGAAAAATTGTCATATATTCATAATTCTATATTATATTGATAGATTAACTAAATGTCCGCATCCGCATCCGGATATTGAAATTAAAAATCCGCATCCGCATCCGCAGATGTTGAAAAACTGACATTCACTCCACCATAAAATATATATATATATATACATATATTATATATAACGTTTAAAATAGCATTAAATTAAAATCTCCTTAACCTTGAAGTAAAAAAAATACTCAAAACCTCATGTAATAATTTTCAACACGGAAAACCCATTCTGGAAATGAAACTAATGCCCTTTTTTACCAGTTTACTCGAAATTAAGAAGCGTGTAACTCGTCCTATAATGAGTATAAGCTGACAGCTTTTACTTAAGAATCTAAAAACAAACAAAGACCAACCGACATATACAAATTAACCTAAGAGATTGCCCCAATAACGACATCGCTAACATCTTTAAAATGGCTTATGGTTTCCGGAACTGGGGCGGAGATCAAGTAAACATTATATAGTGGGAACTAGAACGCTGAAGAGGAGCTGCTCCAGAGCAGCTCGAGCTGGAACAAGAGTTGTTGGAGTTGGAGTTGGGAATCTTAATAGTTTCTACATTTCGATATTATTTTGACGTTAATATTTGATGGTCGTTTCACCACTCAATTTTATACAGATAATAAAGTTAATTTCGAATATTAATATCAAATACTACCTGAGATAAAGGACTCATTTCTACTGTTTCAGTTAATAAATGGCGTGTAATAAATAATCCTTTTCATATTGTATAGCGAAGGATTGGGCACCCTGTAGCTCAAAGGTTACGATGGCGGACTTTGCGTGGTGAGATTCTGTCTGATTCATTCTCGCCTGCTGGCTCCTGGATTGGGTTGAATTGGTTCGTTTACCCTGTTAATGCTCGGGTTAAAGGTGACCCTTGGAGCGCACTCAACCACACAGTGGTGTGAACAGAGCTTCCTGGGAAACAGATTCGATATAAGATTTTTCTGAACTTTATAATTCTTTTTAACAATTCGAAATAATGATAATAATAATAATTTGGGGTTGTTCAACCCCGTTCTTATAACCACGAAAGTCTTGTGACGAAGAGGATCAACGGCTTTACCTGGAATCCGAACCACCAGTCACTACATCATTTGAACATAGAGAATGGTCGCCCATCCAACTACTGAACAGATCCCATCGTTGCTTAACTTGGCTGAGCTAAGGGGAAGTGATGAACAAATTATAATGTTATAACGGAGATGTTATATTGAGAGATCGATCTCTCGCTCAGATTGGGACTTTCCATGCACAGCGCTCATTACTGCTACCGTAATGTCAGTTAAATTTCCATTTCAGCTCACATACTCTTTATTTATATAATTAATCAAACATTTATTTTTCTCATTCTTTAATTACTGAGAAAAAATCAAAATTAAAAATTTATAAAATTTTATTCAGAAAAGGAATTTGCGATAGTTTTGCAATAGCTTCAAATAGAGAAATAGCTTTTTATCCTATACAATTTAGATATCTGATATGACGTTAATATATCTGGCGTTAATATATCTTCCTAACGTCGTATTCCCTGAATACGACGTTCTACAGATCTACAGAAGCTAAGGCTAACAAAGACCCTAAGATCCACTCTAAGGTTAGCCCGAGAGAAAAAAAAGAGTAGGGAGTTAAGAGAAGAAAATAAGGGGTTAAGTAAGTAGCATAAGTAGCATAGAAACGTTTAAGGCAAAATCGATGAGCGTCACTTCATTTACTACAGACGGGAAGTGGCAACTAATAATAATAATAATAATAATAATAATAATAATTAATAAACAAAAAGTGAAATATGACAGAAATACATGACATACTGTTTGATTATCTTACATAATTATGTAAATCTATAATTACTTCATGAAACATTATTATTTTTTAAATAAAATGCTAATTTGTTTACTTACTGGAAAATCAATGATGTTTAATGAAAAAAAATAGATAAATTATAGCGAGTTAAAATCGATTATGCATATTTGTAGGAACCATGTTTTAAATAATTAATTATTATATAAGGATTAATTAATGATAGTAATAATGTCGGTAATGAACTTTTACACGAGTAAAAGCTAATGATGTACAGGGTGTGTCAGAGAAGATGAACACATTTGAATGATGTGTTATATTTTTTTTTTCTGACCATTTGGTATTTTCTTGGCAGGTTAATATTCTGCAAGGTTGAGAGTTTCATCTGACATGGATAATTTGGAACTAACTCATCGCACAAACATTGTAATGCTCTACTTTTTAACAGGCTTCATTGTGGAAGCACAACGAGCATTTTGACGAGAATTATGGGCGAGAAATGCACCATCCCGCAACACAATACTGCGGTATGTTGAGAGATTCCGCGATTCAGGATCTGTAGGTAATGCCAGAGGGTCTGGCCGAATGGGAACTACACGGACCCAAGAAACAACAGCAGCAGTGACCGTTTTAAAAGTCTGATTTATACGAAATAAATATGCAATCAGTATCATAGAATGAGTTAAAATCAGGTGTAATCGTTAATTTTACTTCAGCTACAGGAAAGAGGGAGATTGCAGAGAAAAATTAGGTGTCCTGCGGTTCGAACATGCATGATCCAGTGTTGCCAGATGGAATTTTTAAAAATCTGATAAATCTGATTAAAAAATCTGTAGAAATCTGTAGATTTATAATATTTATCTAAATAATAATTTTGACATATTTTTATTTAATTTACTGTCTTAAGGTATTATCAATGATAAAATCTTGTATAATATTTTCTTTATTTTTATAAACTTATATAAATATGGCACTTTAACATAAAAAAAAGTAAAGTAAATGAAAGTAAACAAATTGAATTCCGTTACTTTGTGACAAAGGAAATACCTTTTGGTTATTGCTGTAATAACTATAAGAACACCGGAATACTTCTTTAATTCATACACATAAATGAAACAAAAAAAAATCCTTTTTAGATTTAAACAGATAAATCATTTTTTTCAACAAAAACAAAAACATTCCATGCTACCATGACGTAGAGGGAATATCAACCAATCAGCGCCGATTAAATGATTTAATCGGCATGTATATCGTAGTCAGAAGCGAGTCGACTCGACTTCTGAAACTGAATACCGAGAACATTTGTGTCCTATTGATTGAGACTGTAGGCCTAATATTTCCTTGTTGTAAATTTTGGAAGTAAATAATAATGACTGCTTGCTGGATTAAAAATCTGTAGATTATGCATAAATTATTGAAAAAATCTGAAAATCTGAATTGCTTCATAAAATCTGTAGATCTACAGATATATCTGTAGATCTGGCAAGATCTGGCAACACTGCATGCATCATTGCTTCTAGAGCAAGTTTTTTTCAGTTGCTGGGATCTAAACGCCGTTGAGACGCGCAAATCCTCTAAAAAAGTGACCGCAGATGATGAATATACCAACATCTTCACACAGAAAATTTCTTATTTCCAGTGAGGTCGCGTGATTACCAATCAATTGGGCGATCGATCTTCCGTACATTTATAGCAGAGGTTACTAAAGTAAATGTGCAAACACTAAGCATACTAACACAAAAAGAAAATACTTTTTAATAACTTTTTATGAGGAAATTAAAAGACAAATATTAAATTTCTTTTTAGATACAATAATTTTTCTTTTATCAAGGGTAACTAATTTATACTAAACCAGCTCGATTTAAAGCACGAATAAGTTCTCAGGCATTTGTAATGCAGGTTTGTTTGTTTAATTACTTTAAAAATGTGTATTTATTTGTTTATTTATTGTGTTTAGCTTCTATAAACAGAAATACTAACTAAATTATTTGTTTATTATTGCGAAACATTTACGTAAATGTATTAAAATGTATTAAAATATACATTTCAAATTCTGGTTTCTGATGATTAAAGAAAATTCTCTTTAAGCAATAGCATCGTAATAAGTGGGTTTTATTTATTTTGATTATATTATTATTATTATTATTATTATTATTATTATTATTATTAATTGTGTAAGTTATAAAAAGATTAAGTTTCATTCAATCACAAATTGACCAAAAAATATAACATTTGTGACACACATTTAATGTGTCATAGCATCAACTTCACTCAAAAAAATTATTTCTTTGTCAATAACGTACCATTTATTACATCTAAATGATTCTACCTAAGTTGAATGAAAGCACTAACCCAAATAAGATAATGTTGGTGATAGAAAATATTAACAATCAATAACAGTAATTTCAGATATTGTATTTGTGTGACTGAATTTATAAGTACTATTGGCAATGAACTGAGGGTTCAGGTCAAGTCAAGTGAATTATTTTTTCACAATTTCCAACAATAAAAAATGCGTTGGTTAGGGCACGAGAGTGCATTAATGTTCATGATGGTTACTGAGAAAACGTTATTTTCAGAAAGTAAACTTTCGAAAATGAATTAAATTCTTTTTGCAAATAAATCTCCATTGCTTCTGTTAACAAAATACACTAGTTATGTCTTCTATAGCTAATTACAGGAAACACGGCACTGAAGTAAAATATGTCCATTTTCTGTGATACACCCATACTTCTTTAGGGATTTGCGAAATACATTTAATGATGAAACCTGTGTAGGGGAATTGCATCTGAACCGTCTATTATGTATTTGTTTTTTTAAGTATCTTTTCCTTTATTTCTTTCCTATCCGTAGCTATATACAATCTCATTATCTTTTCCTCTTTCATAATATTGATTCCATCGTGCTTCTTTCAGAAAACACTCGTTCGCTATGAGTCTCAAGTAATTCAGAGGAAAATCCTTATTTAAACTTAAGTCTCACAAATAGGAAGATTTGGAAGGTTTAGAAGACATTTTGTCATTTTTTTTTCTGTCATCCAGGTTATTAAAATTGTTTTTACGAAAACGGATTTATTTAATATTTATTATTTTAGTAAAGGCTTTCAGAGATGACTGTATTTTTTTTAAACATTATATACAGTGGCACTCATAAGTATTCGTACAGAGAAATATTTTAGTTATATTCGTCCTTATCTTTTGTACTATTCATAGGATAGCTATGAAAAGTTTACCTTTCGTTTGGAAAAATTTAACAAATAAAAAAATTAGTTTAACTCCAATACATAATATAAAACATCAAAGAATTTGAGGAAAATTAAAAAAGTTAAAATACAGAACTTTTCGTACATTTATTTAGCAAATTATTTTAAACTTTGTGTGTCCACCTTTTACGCTTCAAGAATTTAAAATTTTTATCAGTAGTTGGATGTTTATTGATTAAAGACTGTTGTCAATTCTGAATTCTATAATTTTCTCTGTGAATCTTCATGGAAGATGGATGACTGTACAAGCCATTAGTAAGCATTGGGTTGTCGTGGTAAAGAGCTGTCTACAGCTCTTAAGAGATCTGTTATTGTTGCACACGAGTCTGGAAAGAGTTATAGGAAGCTAGGAGAAGAACTTCGAATTCCATTTACGACGGTTGCTACAGTTATAAAACAATGGAAAGGCTTTGAGACATTCAAAACTCTACCAAGGTGTGGACGACCTTGCAAGATTTCAGAATGTACAGCTAGACGGATTTAGGATTGAAATGATGGCTGCTGCGAATCGACGAGTGACTGCAGGCGATATGTGGCAAATATTAAGACTGTCTAAAATCGATGTCCATCCCTCTCCTGTACGTCGTACATTGAGAAAGAATGGTCTGCAAGAAAGAGTTGCACGAAGAAAACTCCTGCTGCGGAAAGCGTACAAAGAAGCTCGTTCGGAAGAAAGTTCTCCGGACAGACGAGACAAAAATCGAATTATTTGGGAACAATGAGTAACAGTATGTTTGGTGGAAATCAAATACTGCATTCGAGGAAAAAAAAAACATCCTTCTTACGGTTAAACATGGTGGTCGTAGTTTGCTTCTTTGAGGGTACTTTAGTGCTTCTGGTTCAGGAAAGCTTGTTGTCATTAATGGAATCTTGAATTCGAAGAAATATCAGGAAATTTAATGTATTGGCTTCAGTTCGGAAGTTGCGAATGGTTCGCAACTGGCCAAGAGTACCATGAAATGGCTTCAATAAAAGAATTTGAAGCTTCGAGAGTGGCCCAGTCAAAATCCAGCTCTCATTTTAATCGAAAATTTATGGTTTGATTTGAAAAAGCTGTTCGCAAGAGAAATCCTTCAAGTCTGAATGAATTGCAAGAATTTTCTTTGAAAGAATGGGTTAAAATTTCCACCGAGTAATGTCGAAACCTCGTAGAAAAATACCCAAAACGAATCATTGAAGTCATTCAAGCAAATGTTGGACACATAAAGTATTAAATAATTTTGTAAATAAATATACGAAAACTTTTGCGTTTTAACTTTTTATATTTTCCTCAAATTCTTTGATGTTTTACATTTTATGTTGAAGTTAAATTTTTACAAACGAACGGTAAACTTTTCATAACTATCGTATGCATGGTACAAAAAATAAGGACAAATATAACTGAAACATTTCTCTGTACAAATACTTATGAACGCCACTGTACATATGGAAGAGAAGATGCTTATATAGTAATTTTACGGCTAAGCTAGTCAATAAGTCTAGTTGATCTTTAGATCCGGTGATGCAGCTCTAACTGGAGAATGGAAATGGAGAGTGGTCTTAGAGCATACGTTCTAAAACTTATTGCATGACTTTTGAAGTAAATAGCACTGCGCGATACAGCAAAGACAAAAATTTGCTCATGTACATACTTCTGCGTGCTTACACAACATGCATGTCGAGGTTGAATACTATGCATTCATAGCTTGCCTTGGAAAGTTTTTCTGTTTCGCTCCACTTACTGTACATCACTTTCCTTACTCACTCTTATCGACTGTTATTCTGGAAAACTATTCAGGGGAAGATATTTATTGGTATTTCAATATTATGAATCTAAACAAATTTTAATTAAATCCATGAGAATACATCAGGTCTTTAAAACCACAACATAGTGAAGATTTTAAAAACTAAATTCAGACGACATTTCATTTATTCCTCATCATCACCATCAGGTCCTCATAACGATAGTGTTTGCGTCTGTTTAACCCTCTTTGGAACATCTAATGTCATTTGACTGAGAGATCTATAATATTATAGGGAATCCGAACCATCAAAGGGTCTCTACATCATCTGAATGTAGTAGACGGCCGCAACTGAAAAGAACAGACCCAACTTCGCTAACCCAGCCGATCTAACGGAAACAGTTTTGCAGCTACAACGTAGCCCCATCAGGTCCTAAAAAATTGGTTAATTATCAGTTTGAGAGTTAATTTTCATATAAAAAGCTGTCTTCTTTCTAAAAGGATTTTTTTTCCATTTTTGTTACATCATTTTGATGGATGTTCCAAACGATGATGCACATTTTTCTATTCGCAACATTTACATCATTAGATAGATTAAAATTCTAAACATTTTTAACGTAAGAGCGCGATTTCCTTATCATTTGTTTAAGAATTAGCATCATTCCAGTCAGTGACTGCTCTTAACTTTGCAAACAGCTATTTTACTTTCATTTATATTTTCATTATCTCTCTTCTTACGTCAACTTTGGATCTTTCTTCTTGCGTCTACTTTGGATCTTTTACTAATGCATCAGTTATCAAGAAACAAGGAACTTTATGTATGCTGCTCTTATTACTATAAAAAGTTCATTTTGAAGTTGTGTGATTTTTTTTCAAAAAGTTAAAAGTAAATTTATGCGTTTTGTATTTTTTTGGTTGAAAATAGGGAAGTGTTATACAGTTCTTATATTCTTTAGTGTACAATATTAAATAGGAATTTCATTTTAGATTTCAAACAGTGAGAATCGTAAGTTCTCATTTCTTATAAGTAATGAGAATTTATCGTTCTTATTTAGAAAGTACAATGAAATTTAACTATATAGTTCTTTTTATTTGTTTCATATACCTTTGAATCTGATGAATGTTGTTACGTTAAAATATAGGAAATTGTCTCACTTAGCAGGAAGATTTGAAAATGTCGCTAACTTCACTCCGTATCATTAGAATAGAATAGAATAGAATAGAATAGAATAACCTTTATTAATAATAATAAAATAAAAACATTTTTTCAATTTGGAATGACATGAATAATTGTGAAGCTCAACTATTTATTTTATTTAATTTGGCCCTTAAGCTTTTAGGCTTTACTGGGCTCTTATTAAAAATAAGCAGCTAGTTGTTATTAATTAATAATAATAAATAAATAAATAAGTAAATAAGTATTATTAATAGTTAAAACATGTATTACAATATTAAACAATATTAATGGACAATATTAAACAATATTAGTGGACATTAATCCTAGATTTTTGTTAGTATGCCATTATTAATCGGAATTTCAACTTGGTTTTAAACAAATTTACATTCACAATATTTTTTTATATCGGCATGCAGGTCATTCCATAGTTTCAATCCATTGAAAATTAGTAGTTTTTGAGATGAAGACAATCTAAATTGAGGTATAACAAGCTTTGATCTATTTCTGATCTGATACGAGTGGATTTCTTGACGAGTTACAAAATATCTATTTACCAATTGCAAATTACTGATTTTGTTCTTACATTCGTAAATAAAAATAAAATGTGCCAGTTTGGTTATATCGTTGAGCTTTAGTAGGTTTAGTTCTTTAAATAATGCAATGGAGTGATCAAAGAAATCCGCATCAGATAATAACCTTATTGCTCGTTTTTGGACGACAAAGATACCATTTAATGCGTTGTTAGCGGAGTTTCCCCAAACAAGGGTGCAGTATGTTATATAAGGAAGAACAAGAGTATGATAAAGAATCAATAAAACTTGTTTAGGGACTAAGTTTAAACATTATAGCAACGCTCCTTGAAATCTTTATCGCGATATAATTTACATGATCACTCCATTGCAAATTCTTATCTAGCATTACACCAAGAAATTTCGTTACAGTACACTCCTTTATGGCTATTTCATTAACATTAAGTTCATCAAGATATACATTTCTTTTATTAGTAAAAATCATGAAATTTGTTTTACTGGTATTTAGGCAGAGTTTATTGGTGGTCATTAATAATTACATGTGTGAAATTCTCATTGTTTATATTATATTAATAAATAATTTAATAATATACAATTTAATAATTATATATTGCAGTTTCAATCTTTAAAATATATCCCAGGTAGCACAGTTCGTCGATGGGCTATTAGTGCATGGTTCAATAATGGTTCATGTCAGCTCTATCAACCATGCATCAACAATTTACAGACCATATGTGTGCAATCTCGCATATCAATACAATTTTCCTCATTTCGATTCTTCGTTGAAAATAATTTCTTGTTTAATAATGAAAAATTAACAATATTTCTTACATATTCGTAGGGCAATATCATTAATTAATTTTTTGTCTGTGAATCGTCTGTGATTCTAATTAACTCTCATTCAACCCCTCAACCCCCCCCCCCCCCAATGCATTCAAAACTCTTTTCAATCTAGAAGCGATTCTTTCAAAAAAAAAATGATTGATGAAATTTGTGCTTAAACTCATTTCTACAATTGTAATGATTAAATTGGAGACATAATAAGGATTAAGGACATATATAGAGTATTTCGTTTTCCATTTCCGTATAAGGGAAAGATAATTAGTTTGATTAGTAATTTAATATATACAGTTATATAATAATAATAATAATATTAATAATAATAATAATAATAATAATATTATTATTATTATTATATACAGAGTGTCCCCCAAAAATGCGTACACATCATATTAACATATATATCAATAAGCAAAATAGGCGGATAGTGTAAATAGATAGCAAATAGGCTTCTTTAATGTTTAAATGTTCGAAATATCAGCCAGCAGCGTCAATACCTTCATGGTTGTGCTGCTTACTTTAATATTTGAAATGTTCAAAATGTCCGCCACTAGCATCAATACATTCTTGACAACGGCGCGCAACAGATCGGCATACTGTTCGGATTGTTCGGAGTGGAATGTTGGCACAGGCTATTTCAATTTCGTGTTTCAAGGCCTGTAGTGTCCTTGGTTTTTCAGCATACACAGTGTTCTTCAGAGTGCTCCACAAGTAAAAGTCTAAAGGTGTTAAGTCAGGAGATCGTGGTGGATACTCCGTACATCCCCTACGACCTATCCATCTTCTAGGAAAACAAACATTGAGAAAATTTCTAACGTCATTGTGGTAATGTGGTGGCGCGCCATCCTGTTGAAAGTAACAATCTTCTTCTAAAAAAAGAGCTCTGGTTGAAGGTACAATGTTGTCTTGCAGCATTGATAAGCAAGCAGCACCTGTGACAGTGTCCTCAAAGAAAAATGGCCCTATCAGTCCTCTGGAAGACAGACCACACCACACTGACACTCCTGGTTGATTAAGTGCTCGTTCTTCTGTTACGTTTGGATTTTCGGCGGCCCCAGTACACACAGTTGTGTCGATTGATAATACCATTAAGTTTAAAAGTGGCTTCATCGGACCAAACAATGAAATCAGGAAAAGATTGTTTTTCATCACACATGTGCAAAAACCACTCACAAAATTCTTTTCGACGATCTGGATCGTCCTCATTCATTGCATGGAGCAGTCTAGGTATGTACGGTTTCCACTTTTCACGTCGCAAAATGCGATGAACGCTGGATTTAGAAACACCAGTCTCACGAGAACATTGCCTTGTAGACTTATTTGGAGAGTTTGTGAAGGCCTGTAACACGGTCTCAACACTTTCATCGTCAGTCGAAGTGCGACGTCTTCCAGATCGGCCTTTGTTGACGTTTTGCACTGTTCCGTCAGTCTCAAACTTATTACGTAATCTTGTAATTGTTACCCGTGATGGTGGTAATGTTCCAAACTCATTTCTCCAATGTCTCTGTACCTCAGCCACATTCTCCGTCTTCCAGTAGTGCTTCAGAATCCACTTACGTTGTTCAAACGATAACTGCAATGCCGCCACTTCCTGTAACAAGGGATACTACTGTTATTTAAGTACAGTACACCATTACGATACTATTATACTACTATTACTAAGTACTATAAATATACTAATACATCAGCGCATATTATATATATAATATGTTAATATGATGTGTAAACATTTTATTGGGACACCCGGTATATATATATATATATGCTGCAAACCCACAAGGAAAAAGAAAAACGATTCCAAGGCCTTTCGTATATTCAGAGCTACACCTCGTCATTCCCTGACGAGGTGTAGCTCTGAATACACGAAAGTCCTTGGAATCGTTTTTCTTTTTCCTTGTGGGTTTGCAGCATTCATTCATTTCACGTGTTTTATTGTGAAATTCATCCCATATATATATATATTATATATATATATATATATATATATATATATATATACTGTATATATATATATATACATACTTGCAGAGATTGATTTCGATCGATTACTAGTTCTTTGATAGGTTATTAGACAATAAATTCAGCTTTCTGAAGGAATTTTTTAAAACAATATTTGCCCTTTACAGCATTGTTGAAAAAGAGATTAGGAAGTATCTGAACCGTATTTATCAACACAAAGAAAGAAATAGCCCACCTCATAAGGCAACGTAACAACCTCAAACATAACACACAAACACCACACACAGAAGCCATAAAACGACAGATACAACAGATTAACACAGAAATAAACAACAAACTCAAAGAAAAACAAAGAGAAACATTTAGAGAATTCATAACAACACGAAACCACTCCACAGATACATCCAGGCTATACAAGACTATAAACAGCATTACCCACTCTAACAGCGGCATTCACACCTCACACGCGGCTATCTGTCGCAGCCAAAATAATATCCCAACATATACACAACAAGCTAACATTCTAGTTAATCACTACGCAAAGATAAGTCACTTAAACAGAGATAACAACCAGAAACACGCAGACAGACAAACAGCCAGACACAAGAAAACCTACAGACTCGAAACGACTATTACACCCTTCAATACAGACCAGACCACTAAGATCATCAAAAACATTAAGAATTCGAAGGCTACTGGACCAGACAACATATCTAACATACACCTTAAACACTTGGGCCCACAGGGAATACTAGCTCTCACAAACATCAGCACATATTCATACCAACACTGTATTATTCCTGACATATGGAAACAAGGTAAAATTATTACACTACTCAAACCAAACAAAAAAATCCAACAGAACCAGCTTCCTATAGACCCATTACTTTACTATGCACACTTTCCAAAGTAACAGAAAAACTAATCTTACAAATCACCAACCCACACATACCACTATCGCCTACTCAACATAGATTCAGACCTCACCATTCAACCACGACATTACTCACTAACCTCACGCAGCACATCATGGATGGCGTCAACTCCAGACGACCAGCTCAACGTACACTATTAGCAACAATAGACATTAGTAAAGCATTTGATGCTATCCCACGCTTCCCTCTCATAAACAAAATACTCAACACAAACATGCACAATAACACCAAAAGGTGGCTGAGCAACTATCTTTCAGGAAGATACTCACATGTCACATTTAATGGCAAGTCATCCAAAAACAAGCTTTTTCCGAACGGGGTCCCTCAAGGCTCTGTTCTCTCACCAACACTCTTCAACTTATACAAGTTATACATGCATGACATTCCAACACCCATAGATAACAAGCTTACCTTATCATCATATGCAGATGACATCACTCTAACATCCACTCACAACAACATCGACACCGCTACAAATAACCTACAAACATACATAAACAGTATACAAGACTGGCTCACACACAAACAACAGACTCAAAGTAGCGCCCACAAAATCAACCATCACCTTGCTTACAAGCAATACAAAAGAACACCAGATAACTCTACAGCTTACACTAAACAACACCAACATTCCACACACTCACAGGACCAAAATACTTGGGGTCACATACAACACATCATTATCTTTTGCAAACCACATTCAGGACATTAAAAACAAATGTACGTCAAGACTTAACACGCTTTGGGTACTAACAGGCACAAACTTTGGACACCAGAAGGAAACAACATCACTCATATACAAACAACATATTCGCTCAGTTATGGACTATGCTAGCCCATGCTAGGCACCCATTATCTCAAACACACACATAAACACCTTACAGATAATACAAAACAACGCACTTCGTATCATTACAGGATGCACTCGAACAACGCCAATAGAACACCTGCACACAGAAACAAAAACTGAAAGTTAGGGAACATTTAGACATGAGAGGAACACAATTCATGGCAGCAGCGACAACTAACCCACAACACCCTTGCCACTACATGTACAATCATGCACCGTCACCTAGCACCATTAAGGTAACACCATAGAGACATTATAACCAAATACTCCATTCCATACCCCGCCCCACAGACATCACACAGTACAGAAAACACATACACACACACACCTAACCCATAACTGACACGACTCGGTCTGAATGCGATCCTAAGCGCGAAGCCGCCACCCATTAACAGGCCAGAGATCAGCCTGAGCAGATCGGATCGAGTTAACTTAGCACGATTCCGATGTGGACATCATCCCAACTTATGGACATATAAACACAGACTAGACAACTCCACAGACGACACCTGCCACCTGTGCCAGGACACACCACAAACAATTGAACACATTATGACAGACTCTACCGCTCTAGCACAACAACGAACACAACACAACATCACTAGTGCGCTGAACCTCTGGTCCACTCCGGAGAGGGCGATCGGTTACCTGCGTGCCGCCGGCTTGCTCGATCAGGGTGGGCTGATCGGCTAACCAACAACAACAACAACACAAAGAAGTAACGTCAACGTTAATGAAGGAATTAAATATATATAAAAATGCCATGCTAAGTTAATACATGTTTTGTAATAGAAAAAGAATTAAAAAGTTGTTGTCCCGATTTTAGCATCGGATTATTTTTAGATTTTTCTTCGTATACAAATTATCAGTAAAGTTAAAAGAGTTACAGATATTACATTCATTAGAAGCGACTGTAGAAAGTAGTTTCATCAGGTAGCCTAATTGGGCAAGGTTATAGGTATACGCACTCTATGTTCACAGGGTGGGGCTGATGGAGAAATTGGTTTAGGGGTCTTAGGTCATCCATGGTTTAGGTGTTTTAGGGTATCCACGGTTCAGAGGTACTAGGCAATCGAGGGTTTAGCGTATTTCATAGTTTGGTGGTCACAGGTAATCCATGTTTTGGGGGTCATAGGTTGTACATGATTTATGGGTCATAGATATTCATGGTGTAGGGGTCCTAGGCAATCCATGGTTTAGGGGTCCTAGGCAATCTATGGTTTAGGGGTCTTAAGCAAACCAATTACCAAACGTCGTCGATTTCACTTAAATCGTTGGCCACACCTCAAAGTGATAGATACTGTACATTATATATATATTATATATACACACACACACACGCAAATATATATATATATATATATATATATACATATATATATATATATATATATATACACACACTGGCGTTCAAAAGTCTGCGTCAACCATATAATCTACCCAATTTATTGTAAATTGTGCAAATATATATGATAATTACAACAAAATTTGATTTTTTATTGTTAATTATTTGCTTATAAATGTAATTATTATAAATTAGTAAAGAAATTAACAATTAAATGGCATAATCTTATTAATAATCGATATGACCTCTTTGCTTTAATGACATCTTCCACTCTGTGAGGCATAGATTCGACAAGTTTCTGGATACCATCTTGCGCTATGCCGTTCCAGCATTCTTCTACATTCTCCCAGAGAGAATCAAGAGAAGTTATATTCTTTTTAGCTTTCAGACTCTTCAAATGGTCTCAAAGATGCTCTATTGGATTGAGATCAGGACTTTGTGGAGGAAACTTTATAATTTGTAGAACACCTTCATCTTTTTTCTTGTTGAGATAGTTCATGTAAAGGTGTGCTTTGGGTCGTTATCCTGCTGGAAAAAGAATCCTTAACCACAAAGCCTCAATCCTGATGGTATTGCACGTCTCACTAGTATGGAGTGGTACTTCTCTTTTGTGAGAATGTAAGTGATTCTGTGAAGATCTCCAACTCCAGAATAACTGAAACAACCCCAAACTTGAATGTGCCTCCACCATGTTTTACTGAATGTTTTATGCAGGGATCTATCAGTTTTTCGTTGGTTCTACGTCTAACATAAACTCTTCTATGAGACCCAAAAAGTTCCACTTTTGATTCATCAGCAAAAAGGACTTTTTTTTTCCAGTCGTCTACAGTAAAATTTCGATATTCTCTTGCCCACTCCAATCTTTTAGCCTTAATTTGTTTCCTCAGTAGTGGTTTGGACACAGCAACTCTGCCGTGGAGACTAGCTTTTATGAGTCTTCTTTTTATAGTACTTGTACTTATTGGAGAGTCCAGTTGTTCATTCAACTGTGCCTGAATCTGTGTAGCTGCGGCTTTTCTCTCTCACACAGTAATGATACTCAGAATCAGTAATCACTTTAGGTCTGCCAGATCTTGTCTTTGAAGAGCGCGATCCAGATTCTTTATATCTGCTTATAGTTCTTTGGACGGCCCCTTTTGAAACGTTAATTTTTGCCGAGATCTGGTGTTGGGACATTCCCTCTCTTGAAAGGTCAATTATTTGTCCTCTCTGGGATAAACTTAGTTCCTTCGACATTTCAATAACAGCCTGTAAAGAGAGAATAGAGAAAATGATTAACTATTTTTTAATCAAATTGCTACACTCTCATTGACTAATTCGTTTTATCAGTTATAATAGACCAGTTGTTAAAATTACTGTATGAATATACTATTTTGAGGATTAATAACATTTGGCTATGGTCTGTCACCAATACCTGGGTTAAAATCGGTGTTATTATACTGCAAAGAAAAAAACGTAACAGGACAAAAAAGGTCCATTTTCATTAATGTGTCCTTTCTTATGAAATAAAAGCTACATTACTTACATATGAAGTAGAATATATGAAATACCATTTCTTGTAAAAGAAAATACCTTAATAGAGCGGACATACTTTCTCAGAGGTGTATTATTTTCTAGAAATTGTCTAAAACTGAGGTGGACGCAGACTTTTGAACGCCACTGTGTGTGTATATATATATATATATATATATATATACACACACACATATATATATACACAGGGTGTTCATAAATGTTTACCCTGAAAACAGTATGCTCTTATGTTTTAATGACGAATCTTACATCCGTTTTCTTTTTACAGGTGATCTCGTACACGCAGAGTTTCTGTGCTGGTATGTTTCGTCTACCGCATTCGCCGCTAGGAGCGCTGTAGTAGCTGTTCAGTTAAGATGGCGTCTGTGACAGAGAAGGCACAATGTATTGTGTGGCTTGCAGAAACAAAATCTCCTGTCAGTGTTCAGCGAAGGTTCAGAACAAAGTATGGAAAGAATCCACCTGATGTGAAGTTAATTAAGTCGTGGATGAAAAAATTCTTGGAAACTGGAAACGTGGAAAAGGGAAAGAGCAGTGGTAGACCATCAGTTTCCGATGGGACGGTGGAAACACTGCGAACACTGTTTCCGCAACTGTGTACCTGGATATGCTCACCAATTACGCCATCCCCCAGCTGCAGGACAGGCAGCCAACTGTCATCTTCCAACAAGATGGGGCACCCCCTCATTGGGCGCATGTTGTTCGTGAAACCCTCGACGCAACATTTCCAAATCGATGGATTGGCAGGGACGGGCCAATCCCATGGCCCCCAAGATCACCAGACATTACCCTGCTGGATTTCTTTCTCTGGGGTCATGTTAAAGATTTGGTTTATGCAACAGTTGTTCCAGATATCAGGACATTGCGAGAACGCATTACGGATGCAATTGCAACAGTTAACCCACAAATGTTGGAAAATGTGTGGCGTGAATGTGAATACCGTTTAGACATTTTACGTGCCACGAGAGGTGCACATGTGAAAGCTTATTAAGTTCATTAACTACCGCATTTCCCGGCGTATAACGCGCACTTTTTTTTTTCCCAAAAATACTCCAAAAATCACCCTGCGTTAAAATTAACTCGTTAAAATTGTACATATGAAGTGAGGTAGGGGGGTATATTTTTTCCTAAATTTTTATTTTCCTAAATTTTCCCTTCAAAATAATTTTCTCTTCAAAATTAAGGTGCGCGTCATACGCCGGGAAATACGGTATGCATCAAAACTTTGTATGTTTATCTACTTATGATTAAAACTGTGTTTGAATACGAGTGTTTATTTAAAAGTTATAGCATGCTTTAATCAGGGTAATCATTTATGGATACCCCATATATATATATATATATATATATATATATATATATACAGTGTATATATACACAGGCTACACACATTGGGTGGCCCATAATTCAGGAACCATAGGAATAATTGTATTTTTTTCTAATAATTCTTGTACTTTCTAATGTTTTTTTTCTTTATTTTTTTTTTTTTATGAATTACCTGGATGACGTACCGATAAACAAACGACGTGGCATGTTTTTTCAGCAAGACGGTGCACCTCCTCATTTTGCCATTGCAAGTTCGCAAATACCTTGATAAAACGTTCCCCAACAGATGGATTGGCCTAAGAGGTCCTATCGAATGGCCACCCAGGTCACTCGATTTTTTCATCTAAAAGAAAATAAAGGAAAAAAAACATTATTAGAAAGTACAAGAATTATTAGAAAAAAATACAATTATCCCTATGGTTTCTGAATTATGGGCCACCCGGGTAGATATAATAGAATCGTATATTCACCCGCTGCACCATTAAACATAGCGGGAATCTAACACCTATTTTTTTTCATACAGTTAAACAAATAAAATTTATTTTTAAGTTTGGATTGTAATACTTTAATTTTATCCTTTTGTTTTCACTTTATTTAGGTCCACGGAAGATCGAGGTTGTATTGATGTTTCCGAAACGTCTAAGATAAATATAAAAAGGTTTTATACGACGTTGGTCTTGTTATTCATGCGAGATTTTATTAATTGTATTGTTTTATATTGTAAATACACATTTATTTGCATACCCTCTCGATATCCTACTTAATTAACCATTTATTACCAAGTCGAGCCTGATAAAGCGGTCAAACACTATTGACAGATGCATTCTAATTTAGAATTTAAAAATCAAACCAGATCATGCAGATCAAGACCATAAAAGAACTAATTAAAGCTGAAACAAATACTGTCTTTAACGATTAAATAAGAACATATAAATTGCTTGACTAGAAAGAGTCGCTTGTTTGGATCTCCGATACATCGTGTCTTCTCTCTACGACTGAATAAACTCCTCTGCCTGGCGTTAACTATGAAAAAAAAACGTACAAGCTAATACAGTATGCATTAAATGGTTACCTGAACGTTTAGTAAACAGTTTCCTTAATTTAGTAAGTTTTAATAAGTGTGCTTTACTAGAACGTAGTCAGACAATTAAAAAAAAACATAAAACGAGTCTTATATGTCATAACAGAGAGATCGCTGTCTTTGTATCCTCTCGACATATGCTTAAACAACATTATAGTGTGTTGCTTTAAGACCTTACGTACTGTCAAGGAATCATTTGAAGTCACTGCGTTTTTTAAGTGAAAGACAAAGAACTTTATAACTTCATTTTCCTAAAAAAGGAAAGAAAGAAATCCTCTTCTATGGGGTCGTATTCCTAAGTTACTCTGCTTTGTATTTAAGAAATACAGAAATATACTATACATATTAATCTGTATTATCATATTTCTAGTAGTTTGCAATTAAAACTTTAACTTTCATTTTTAAATGCTTGTAGAAGATTTTCGAAAATATAGTCATAAAATTTTGAAAAATACCCTTAATAAACTTTTCTACAGAAATTCTGTTTATTCACACGTAATCTCGTGTCAGTAATTAAGAACACTTGCTGGTTGGTTGTTGTTCCGTTGTACATTTTTTGTCCAACTGATGGCATTGAGACGGGCGGTAACACCACCAAGGAGTATCGGGTCTAGCCAGATATATTATATGCAGCGGGCTCGTCACTGCACCCGTTCCCTATTTCTCAGACTGACTTGGGACAGTCCTTGGCAGTGTTAGAACTCTTGTTCATATAGCCTTACATGTATATTCAGCATTTTTATACACTTTATACAGTATAATGTAATTGCCCTTGCCCACCCAAAAATACCATGTTTTCAGTGTTTCGGACGGGTTCTGTAGGCTGTCGGCGTCAACCAATCACTGACATCCTACGGAGCACGTCTGAAACACTGGAAACTCACGCTGTAGTTTTCGGTGCGGAAGAGCATTTACATTTAAGTGTACATAAAACACTTTTTTTTAATAAATTCTAAAACTCCAAGAACTTATTTCTGGTCTTCTCTTGTGCCTCCTTTGTCCTGGTGGATATATATATTTCTTTCCACCTTTTTGTATTTTATAAATGGGAAATTAAAATCTCCGCAGATTATTATATTGGGGGATGGAGAGTTTAAGGACTTTATTAGGTTTCTTATATCAGCAATGGCATCCGAGAATTTTGCATTTGCTGGGTATGTAGGTGACTGAATACCACGTTTAGTTGTTCTATTTTTACTGCTAAAAGTTCCACGAAGCTGTTTGATTTGCTTATTATCGTTTTTGCCACGTATATGAACAGCCACCTTTACGTAGTAAGTTGTAACCATCGATATGTATTGCTTTCTTATATATGCAATATTCGCAGTTTTCAATCTCCTTGGCAACCTTTAAGATGTGTTTCTGTAAGGCATGCGATGTCAACCCTTGTTTCATCCATAAATCTTTTCAGGTACGAAACTTTGTTTAGCGAGTGGTTCGGTTTTAGCCCCTGAATATTAGCCAAACAGTATTTATGTTCTCAGTTTTGCGTTATCCCCTGTGTATTCCAAATTTATTACCCTGTCACGTGTTTTGTAGCCCTCCGAGAAAGATCTATTTCCGCTTACCTGTTCTGGTAGCTTCTTGCCAGGAAGCGGTTCGGATCGTGGTTCTCAACTGCGTCGATTGCATGTGCTATATGAGGCTCAGCAGCCGTATTGTGTCTGCGATGTTGAAAACATTTAGTTTGCGATTTGTATACGTAGGTTTCTTTTCGTTTTTCCAATTGTTCTTTGAGTTTGTTGGGAGGTTAGGTAGTAGCATCTTTTACAGAGGACGACGGATATAAGAGCGACGGATATAAGAGCACAACGGATATAAGAGCGGGGATCAAAGGCACCGGAATTTTTACATAGTAAAACCCTACGGATTAAGAGCGGCCACCGACGGATATAAGAGCTTTTCTCCTAGCGCTAGACCAGACTAGATTCTTGAGTTCTAGAATCCTGTTTGTTGTTGTTGGCTGTGTTGTTCGTGTTCGTTTATGATTTGTAACTTCGTCCAATTCATCAAATTTTGTATTCCAGCGACACATCTAGACTAAAAGTGTCTTTTTTATCCACAGATCAATCAGCCATGGCAACCACGCGGAAGACCCTCAACCTGTCTGAGAGGCATCGAATCATCGTGGAGTTAGAGCAATCGAGAAGAACGAAGGTGCAGGTTGCTGAGAAGTGGGGTATCGGCCAATCAACTGTGGGGAAAGTGTGGGGAGGGAAAGACGAGATCAAGGCGCGCTTTCAAACAAGTCAGAGCAAGGGGAGTGGAAAGCGGAAGAGAGCAGGAAAATTCGAGGATCTCGAATGCACCCTTTACCTGTGGTTCACAGAAAAGAGAGGTCAAGGAGTTTTCCCTACTGGTCAGCTGATCAAACACAAAGCTGTTGAATTGGCTGGGAAGATGGAGGTCGAGGGATTCACCCCGAATGATGGGTGGTTCACCAGATTACACCAGATGTGTAATGTAATGGCTGTTAATGACCAGTGTACTTTTGATAATAATTCTACACCCAATAAACATGATCATTAGCACTTTATAATCGTTTCTGAGGTCTCCACAGCCACCGACGGATATAAGAGCACGACGATTATAAGAGCGTTTGGCCTGGGAACTGAGGGTGCTCTTATATCCGTCGCCCTCCGTACTGTATTTGCAGATCCCATGTCTTGCGTAATTCTTGCAAACGGCGGTGTGGTAGAATTTGCAGCTGTCACTGAATTTACAGTGGTCGTTACTATAGTAAAATTTGCACATAGTGGGGTGCTCATATATACACTGTCCTTCCTTATATTTGCAATTGCCGCTTACATAGTATTTGCATACAGTTCCTTCTCCATTTTTACTCGAGGCCTTTGTGTTTGATGGTTGTTTCAGCTCCTTATTTGGAGATAACTTTAGTCTATTTTCATTGTTGCTTTCTTGTGCTTTGCTATTTACGGTAGTGTTCTCCATTCGAACTTCTTGTATTAATTTTTCTGCCTGTTACATTCATATTTTCACCCTCTTTGTGTGTCAGTATTCGTTTTACTTCTGCTTCACTTTTCTTCATCTCCTCTTCTATTTTTTCTCCTCTCGTCATTCACAATTTCCTCTTTGGATTTTTCTTCATAGTTCCTTTCTGCTTTATAAACCGTAAAGAGTTTATTTCAGTCACACATCTTTCGCTCCATTCAGTTGCTTAGCACTTGTTATGAGAGCTATCTTCCTCTTTCCATTTTAGGCAGTCGAGGTCGAAAAGGAATTGACAGAAATCACATCTAATTGCCTTCGAATCATCTGTTGCATCGTTGCAGACATTGCATCGTTGTAGAAATTTATTAGCCATTTCCTTTACTTATAGAAAGTAAAATTTGGTGGGCGAAATCTGACTTAAAAGGATAACATGAAGAGTGAAGGGATTTTAACTCAAATTGAGTGAAGGAAAGTTTTTTCCTTTACTTCGGCGGATGGGAGATGTGCACGTTGTATATTCTCACTGATTGGTGTCCAGTAATGTGGTAACGGGAGATAGATGAGGGACAGTTGTAGAAATTGTTTCAACTTACAAATGAGCAGCTAAATTCCTTCAAACGAAATACTCGATAAACGCTTTCTAGATTAATTCGTTTTGTTTTATTTTATATTTTTTTGACATACGCTG
Source organism: Bathynomus jamesi (assembly GCA_023014485.1). NCBI lineage: Eukaryota > Metazoa > Arthropoda > Malacostraca > Isopoda > Cirolanidae > Bathynomus > Bathynomus jamesi. Next base: position 367,870 of record JAJOZX010000537.1, read on the forward strand.
TAATTTCACCACTTAAAAACAAACATCAATGCGTGAATTAGATATTCACCAGATACTGGCATTACTTAAAACTTATTAACTACGGGATTTTCACTATAATACCACCTTTATTCGAACTTCGATCGAAACACGTGTAACCATTACACTGGGCAGAAGGACTATGGCATACATGGCATATACGAGGGGCGGTCAGAAAATAAGTTTACACGGCGTATAATTTCGTAACTAAAGGACCTACATTGATTATGTTTGTATCAGGTGAATTCGTTAATCATTGTTGGCAACACCGCACGTCGATTCGGCTGCCATCTACCGTACATTGGTTATATGAGTCAGTTGAACATGGCGGCTCGACTGGAACAGTGCCCTGCCTTACGGAGCAGTCCAGGACGTTTACGTTTAATGGCCGCTCGTAAACGTTTCAGTGTTGAACAATAGGGCGGATCGAAAATGAGGTTTTTAAACTTTCTTTCGAAATTCAAATATGGCTAGTGCGGAAAATATGTGGGTGCTATAGATAATGACTGTGCATAAATATTAGTCCTGCGAAATTATATCTTCAGGTGCCACAAAGCCGTCGAAAAAAGTGAAATATAATGATTTTCTTATATTCTGCATTAGTACAATAACTGAAACTTACTTGTTATTATATATTAAGTGTTCCAATTACCAAAATAGTTACTGAATTACGCAGCTCTTAGTTTATTTAGATCAATGTTCTTTTGATTAATGATCTAAATAATCCAGAACTCACCATGAGGAGGTGGCTGCGTGTCGAGCTCCACCCATGCCCTCCCAACCACCCATCCTTGCGCATGTTTTTTTCTATTAACGTTTTATTTAAACTTTATATTCAGCTTTACTTTCGAATGATGGCATTTTTTTACGTGACTGAAGTGTTGATCTTATGAAGCCATCTCGCGCGTTCAATCCAAATACTTTTCATGAATCTTCAGTCACTAATTTTACCATTCTTTCTACTACTTGTGTATGACAAGGGAATTTCTCGAATGGAGGGGTACTCTTGTTTTCTATGAATTCTTCAATCTCATTTTCTGTCAGGTGTCTTGTCACAGGTGGTTCAGTGACAATGCATTTTTGCCAATTAATTAAATCAGTATAATCAGTAGCTTCAAATTGAATAACAGGTACTGTGAAACGCCTCACAACTTTTTCCTTGTTTGTTTGCCTTGCTTTCTTTATTCGCCTCCACGCTAATTCTCTTATGGCGCTGCGGTCATCATGAATCATTGATGCTAGAATATTTTCTGGATTTGCAAAAAATGCATTTCTTTGTATGACAGGGTTTACAATATCCTTTACTTCGTCATTCAGTGTTCTTGTTAGTTCAATAGTTTTGAAAACATGTTTTGAGCCATTGACAAAAGACGTACTTTGCTTAATAGAAAACCACATTGGGATGTAGACCATTATAAAGAAGCAATGTTCATGAGGTTCTCAGATGGACTTACAGTTGAAACGTATAGACGAAGCAAACGATTTGCTGTAGTCAGCCATCGTGAATGTGCCATTTTGCCTGGACTACGATGAGCAAGATCTGGAGAGCAATATCCCTTTGTTATGGCCTGATGAATATCAATTAGATATTTTTGGTCGGTGCTAAGATCTTCACAGTCTATACAGTTGGTTCCTCAGCATCAATCCTTTCAAACTCGACAATAGGAAGACTCTCACAGTTCTCTAATTCCCTGGCAATAGGACTGGTGAATCCGCGGGGGCCAGATGTTTTTCCATCCAGCTTTGCAACTAAATGGCGTAATGGCAATTCATTGGCATGGAGCTGGCACACTAAATGTTGAACTGGCTTCTTCAGCTTCAATTCTATAAGCCTTATAACGCCTCCCTTTTCTCCAGTGTTGACTGCTGCACCATCGCATCCAATGGCAACAAGGTTTTCCAGGTTCATGTCATTATTTCCAATATACTCAAACATTCCTTTACATATTTCTTCAGCTGATCCAGAATTCACAGAATAATGGCCCAAATAATCTGAACCAGGTTCTCTCACTAAAGTGATATGTTCTTCTGTTACCTTCTTCTGATATACTTGCTCTTTTTTTTCTTGGAAGAGTGTAGAATCTTTTCGACCATCAAAATAGATTCCTCTGATTGGGACCTGATTTTGATCTTTCATAATTTCTGATCTCTTCTTTTGTCTTTCTCTTCTGATTTTACTCCTATCCACTACTTCAGATGTATTGTCAATAGAAACTTCTCCAATATCTTGCAATACTGCACTAACAATGAATGCTGCAGCTCGATCTGAAACTGCAGTCCTGTCACAAGCAGTAGCCACTGAAGGTAGATTTGTAGTTTTCCTTTTCAATTGTTCTTCAGGTTGTTCGAGCTTTCTCTTCGAGCTAACTGGCTCTGGAAATGTATCGTCTGATATTTCGCCAGATTCACTTTCACTATTTGATGTCGATGATGATAATTCAACATTTGTATCCTGCAATTTCTCCTGTGAAGATTCTTTGGTGAGCCTCACAGCTTCTTTTTGCTTTCTTAGCAACGTAGATGCTTTTTTCTTTGAGAGTGTAATATCTACTCTATCAATAAACAGTTTTCTTTCACTCCTTTGATCTAAGAGGAACGTCACTTCTTCCTTTGGAACCGTTTTTTCTTTGGGACACGAACATTGTGTTAGTACTTTGCACTTGCACGCTGCAATGTCAAAAAGTTTCGTGTGTGCTTCTTTTTGAACATATCAATCTTTGCTTTGTAAGCTTCAGAATTTTTTCTGCTTTGGTATGGCTTCATAATGACACGATACTTTTCGTGGTAGCTTCTGAACATTGTTTCAATTCGCCTGTCTGACAGAATTGGGACGGAAGCACTTTCCCAAATTGTTTTCAATTTATCAACAACTTGTTCTAATATTTGAGATATTGAAGGATCTTTATTAGTATTCTGTTTCAAATCGTTTCTTACAAACAAGTAATATTTAAAAACTCCTTCGTATGTAGGAAGATTCCTGTGCCACAAATCTTCCCCCATACCAAACATGGGGCACTCAGTTGAGGCCCTGGTTGATTTTGCACAAACTCGAGACATTTTGAAAGTATACAAATCTGAAAAAGAAAGAGCTAATATCAATTATACGTTAATTTCAGTTAATAGTGCATGGCAAACTTAGGGCAACACAATACAGAAATGCAAAATATATAAGAAATATAGTTTAGACTATCTGAGTAACGCCAACAACAGAACACCCACCTGCTACGAGAGCGACAGCTACACTGAACCGAGGTACTCACGTGACAGCTGAGTGAGCTGACTATAGAAAACTGTTTTTAGAGAATAGAAACTTTTTTTAAAGGTTGACTGAGCTATTTTTATACAAGTGTGAATAAATTCTTGTCTATTGTGCATTGTGGACTCTTCTGTAATTATTGGTTAAAATCTGCTTTTTTCAATTTTTTCAATATTGAAGGTCATTGTGGCACCTGAAGATATTAATGTTATGATTTTAAATTTATACAGGCTTATTTCCTCACTACTCACACATTTTCCACACTAGCCAATTTGAAAATTCGAAAAATGAGTTTTTCACTCCGCCCTATTGAACAATATGCAACTGGATTGAATGTTGTGCCTTTTTGCATGAAGTCTGCGAGCAAATCGCCTTTGTGGTCCCAAAACACGGTAACCATCACTTCACCAGCGGACCTCGCAATCTTGAACTTCTTTGGTCGCGGGGACCCAGGGTGTTTCCATTCCATGCTGGCACGTTTTATTTCCGGAGTACGGTGATGAACCCATGTCTCGTCTCCTGTGACAATGCGCTCGAGAAATTCTTGACCACTGACAGACTCGAAATATCGTTGCAGAAATGACAGGACACTGTTCCAGTCGAGTCCTAATGTTCAACTGACTCATATAATCAATGTACGGTAGATGGCAGCCGAATCGACGTGCAGTGTTGCCAACAATGATTAAAGAATTCACCTGATACAACCATAATCAATGTAGGTCCTTTAGTTACGAAATTATACGCCGTGTAAACTTATTTTCTGACCGCCCCTCGTATAACTCATAACTAATTTATTTCATGGAGAGTCGGTTAAGAATTTATTTCAGAAATATTACATTATTCCATTACTCTAGAAACGTTCCCATGCGTCGTTTTTCACTTCTTAGGTGCTAAATAATGCATGTATATGTCGCCTGACATTTCACGCTCTTTGTAAGGTTGAAAATGCCAATATTAATTACTAATTAAGACAATAGCCAGAAAGTCTGGCTATATATATATATATATATATATATATATATATATATATATATATATATATATATATATATATATATATATATATATATATAGAGAGGGCGTCCCAAAAAAATGTATACACACTTTAACAGCTGATAGCTCAATTGATGTTTCTTACTTTCCAAGTTAAACCCATTAGAATTAATAATGGCAGTCAGACTAAGCTTTGAACAAAGGAAATTCATTCTAAAATGCTACTGGAAGTGTGAAAACGCAGTTGAAGTGCAAAGACAGTTTAGGAGGGAGTTTCAAACAGATCCACCAACGCGACTTACCATCACTCGAATTAGAGATAAGTTTGAAGCCGATGGAACTGTTCAGAATGTCCACAAGAAGCGTTCCGGAAGACCACGGACATCGACAAGCCCCAAAGCAAGAAAGAGTACTGGAAACGTATCACCAAAGTCCAAGAAAATCTGTGCGGCAAGCGAGTCGTGAGGTAGGAATTTCAGAATCGTCTGTCCAACGCATTTTGAAGCGCTGTCAATGGAAAAGTTACATTCCAAGATTAGTCCATGCTATTAATGAAGATGATCCGGACCGAAGAGTGGAGTATTGCGAGTGGTACTTGGCACGATGTGGTGGATTGGACGAAGGGGTTTCGTAGAATACCCTCCGCGTTCACCAGACCTCACACCACTAGACTTTTTTTATGGGATACTTAAAAGACAAAGTCTACGCTATAAAACCTGCAACAGTCGCTGAATTGAGAGCAGCCATTGAACGAGAATGCACACAAATACCAAACGAAATGTTTCGTGATGTTTGCGATTCCATTGCTTCGCGTTATCAGCAGTGCCTGGACCAGAACGGAGGTCAGTTTGAAAACAGGCGTTGACAAAACAATTAAATAATGTCTGTAGATTCTATTACATTTTGAAAATGAAATGTATTTTAATAAACACTGCCTTTATAAGTATTTAAAGTGTGTATGCATTTTTTTGGGACGCCCTATATATATATATATATATATATATATATATATATATATATATATTTATTTATTTATTTATTCTTCCAAAAGCCTAATGCTGATGAACTCGTTATTTTCAACCGATTTTGAAACGTTATTTTCTTTGCGTTAATAGGGAAATATGACGTTAATTTCGGCGTTAAACTCTACTGTAAAGCGTTTAATGACAAAATTATCAGCATAATTTCAGATTAAACCTAAGAAAATAGCGCATTAAATTTGGTAAACATTTAACATAATTACATATTTATTTGAATGTAATATTTTTAATGAATGTGTTGAACATATAGTGAATAAATAATTAACTTTTTGTAAACTTGCACAGTAATTATTAATACTAATGTTGAGGCTTTTTAACCTCCATCGTAATGGAAAAGGTCATGGGACGAAGGAGAACTACATCTTTACGTGGAATCCGAACCACGGGTCGCTACATCATTCTTTACAAAAAAAAAAAAAAAACGCTTCAATCCAGCGACTGAACAGACTCAACGTCTCTCGATCTCGCTGATCAAACGGGAAACGGTGTTGCGAAGTAGTCATGACGTGGCCATAATATTCACTGGGTATAAATGTATAACTTTCACCACAATCAATATAAATCTTGCTAAATTTCCTTAGAAATTATTTTTTTTTAGTAAATTTGTTTCTGTTGATTGTATAATTGTATAAAATTAACTTCATTTATACCGAAAATTTCATCCAAAACAATTTACCTTGAAATAAAAATAATTCTTAATGGAGAATTTTAGATTAAAGTTAAAATGAAAAAATGCTTTGCATGAATACCTAATTTTATGATATTTACTTTATAATCAGAAGGATTTAAAACAAAATTGAATGCGAGGTAAAAATCTTCGCTTACGCAGTTCTACATTACTGAATTTTGTGCAGTAATTGAAATTTATCTGGTCTATAGTATTAACTACGATACTATTTTCTGTTTATCTGTAAATTTACTGAACAGAATCAAGGACATTATAGGATTTGTCTTCCGCTAATAAAGCTTATCATTATCGTTAGTATTTATCATTATCATTCTATACTTTAGATACATATATTTAGATACTATAAGCACCAAGTGGATTATGTAGATACCATCTCCCACACGCACTTTATAAATGTAAATTAAATGCAATAAATTCATAACCCAATAATTAGAAACGACCTTCCATTATACGAAAGTAGTGTAAATTTAATAAAGTTTTTATACACTGAAAGAAATAATTGTCTTTTATAGGACTTTAAATAGCAAAGACAGTGTTTGCGCATTTACGAGTGATTCTGAGCTACAGTAGTTTTAATTTTAAACATTATAAATGTCATAATTAAGATAAAAAAGCATTAATCTGGTTGTTAGAATTGGATTATTTCTTTGATGTATTCAATCCGACGTGAATGCAACGAGTCTTTTGCTTATATTGAGGTTCTAAATGTAGCGGGGCTGGGCTGCTTTAAACCCTAGATCCTGTCCCAAAGCTGGATCCTATCTGCTTTGCAGATAGCTGGTGAGGGAAGCTATATTTCTTGGACCTCTTTACCATTACTTATTCAGACTATAGGATTTAATTTTCCCAGAAGAGTTCCTTGTTCCATGCACGATCTGTGTGTATCATATATATATATATATTTATATATATATATATGTGTGTGTGTGTGTGTGTGTGTGTGTGTGTGTGATATGAATTTTTACTTTATTTCAGGCCACCCCGTATAAGAATGAGAAAGAGAATGGGTTGAAGGAGAATATTATTGCAATATTCTTTACAAAATAACAAAACAAAAAATCTAGCTTTAAAATTTCGACTAATTTTATAGGAGGATTTTTTCTTCATTTTATCCAGTTACAAGTTTGGTGAAAAATAAAAGCATCTTTGAGGCCTCGTTAAGTTGTAATTTTTACATCGAAGGCTGTTACTGTGAAAAGAAAGTGCCGATAATACAAATTTATAAGACTGTATTTTGCAGACACACTTAACCTGAAAGCGTGAATGCGCAATCAGGCTAAAATCACTTCTGAGAATTAATTAGTTAATTTTTTATTTTTATCTAAATTATTTTTATTTACATCATACATTCTAAAATATATCTTGCACTATATTTTACTTAAAATATGTATGAATATGCGGCTCGCATTGCCAACATGAACCCTATAATTGGTAATATAAATCTAGTACGCTTGGGATATACATAGTATTTCTCCAAATAAGGAACAATTCTCGTTTCTCAAGAGTCGTGTAAGCCTAAAGGTGTCACTTATATTTGGATGCAAATGATATAGAAACCACCAAAAGTATGTGAAGTTTATTATTCTTTTAATAACATGACTTTCTTATTACATAAGGTTATCTTTCATTATTACACGAACGGCGGTACATTATTAATTATAAATACACGAAAGGGATCAAAGTGAACATTCAGTCTATTACTATTATTTGCCACTTTCACTTTTTACGTAATAATAAACTAAATGCCATTAATTTTGCCTAAAAAGCTTCCATGCTTCCAACGGCATATTCAGATGAGTGTTGTGAATATACAGGGTGTACATAAAGTCAGGATCTATTTTTGTGAAGCACTTGGAAATTATATGGAATTCAATCATAAAATGATAAAGTGGTAACATTTATTAAATAATTAAGAGTTGGATTCGACGTGACGCCCATCAGTATCCCTGCACAGCTCAAATCGTTCCGCAGCATTTCTAAACACATTCTAGAGCATTTGCGGGGTTATGTTATCTGCAGCAGTTCGTATACGCGTACGTAAGTTTTCAAGACTCGTAATCTTCGTCTGATAGACGTGCGATTTGATAAAGCCCCATGCAAAGAAAGCTAAAGGGGTTAAATCTGATGATCTCGCTGGCCAAGGTCTGTTGCTTCCGCGTCCGATCCAGCGATTTGGAAAACGTCCATTTAGATAATCCTGAACAATTTTGGCACAGTGACTTCCCTCGTCAGAATCACGGCGGCCACCTTTAGTTTTTCGTGCGGGATTGCCTCTACCAGAGTCACCCTCGCACTTTACTGTCTACTCCCTTTACTTGTGGTTACTGTTTCATTCAGAGTGACTGTCCTCTTCCGGTGGTCTACCTGGGCTGCGTACCTTTGTTTCGTCTTCATATCCTCCGAAACAATACGCCTATAGTCAAGTCTTGCTGAGCCTCTGGAATTACACAGACACAAAAGAACTCTTCAACCCCCTTCCCATAGTCAAACTTACTTCTACTCCTCTTACATGAATGGGCGGGGCCGGTGCGACTGTGTACTGAGAAGTTGGCCACTGTCCAAAGAAGGCTCCCGATGTTCTTGTGCATAGCTTATGTCAATGTGACGGAAGCTCCACCATCGCTCAGCGCGGTGGAAGCTTGTTGAGCGACGAGTACTGGTAGGGTGATCAGTCCTAGCCGACGGACTCGCCGCTACTTCCTCTGAAGCTATTCGGGAGGCTTCTCCTTCCAATCCTGTCGAAGGTTTGCTCGAGGGCACGCCTCTTCCCAATTTCGCATTTGCGGACAAATCTTGCACTTGCTCCGGCCACTTTCTGCCATTGTTTCCTCTTTGGAGTCTCTGTCTTCATTTGACTTGGTTTGTTTTCTCTTCTGGTTTCTCATGGGGTTGTAGTCACATTCTTGAGTTGTGTTATTCCTCCTGTGACCAGTATCACAGTTCTTCCTTCTGGGCTCTCCTCTCTTGCTGGACTTGTCTCCGTCGTTCACCTCCACATCCTTGCTGTTGTCCTCCTTTGTGGCTGTTCTTTCTTCTGAATGTTGTGAGTTGTAGTCCCAGGATGTGGGAGGATTTTGCAGTTTCTGCAGTCTTCGGCTTCTGTCATGTGGCGTTTCTTCTCTTACGACCTCTTCATCTCTTAGTCCTAAGCTTGGGTTGTTTACCGAAAACTGGGTTGATTCCATCCAATAGTCCCGAAAGGATGTTCCTTTGATGCAATTACAAGCATACTCCGGCATAACGGTCTTCAACGCGTCCTTAGGTATGCCCACTTTAATATGTCTCCTTGTGGGATTAGCCTGAACCAAGGCATTACCTGCACTTAATGTTCCTGTGGCAATTGGGTTTGACTGTCTCAACTTGTTCCTTCCTGACGGCGTTTGGGCTGGTTCCTGGGTTCTCTTTGCCCGTTCGCCCATAAACTTCGGCGAACTTCCTTCCAAGGTGTGTCCAAAAGTCGTTTGCTCAGGACCCCTTACTGCCTGTTCACGTTGCAAAGGTAAGCTAGTACTCTTTAATACCTGTACGACGGTTTTTATATTCTTCTGCCGGTCTTCGTCGGTGCGGTGTTTCTCGTCTCTTGTGGTGTGTGCACTTCTGCAAGGATTCTTTGGGATGTCTTCTGGGTTCTCTGGTCTCCACCCAATCCTTTCCTGCCTCGAAAGTTCTTCTTCTGTAACGGGAGGAACTAGAGAGATCCTTCGGGGACGAACCCCGACCTTCGGTTGTCCCAATACTCCCATCGCGGAATAATCATTACAAGGTCTTCCAGTTTCGACCTTCTTCGATTTATTTCTTCCCCTAATTCCTTGCATTCCTTTAGTAACCGATTACTGTTGGCCAAATTTATCCTTTTTAAATTTTCCAAACTTTCTGTGCTCATTTCCTTTAAGTTCGTTGGTTCGGAATCACTCATGTCACTTACGCTTTCCTCAGTCGTTATTTCCACGCTCTTTACAGACATTACGAAGTTTATTTGTTTGTCTATCTTTATTTCAAAACCTTTAAAACTGTAATCACTGTTAACGACCCTTTTTACTGTTACAATTATTTCAAAGAATTATTGTTCCAAATACTTCCTACGTTCGTGCTTTACTGTCACGAAAATTTATTTTAACAACAAGTTACACTCTTGCGATAAATACCTTGCAATAGAATCCCACTTCTGACACCATCTGATGTAGTGCCCAACCCGTATATTTATTTATGGTACTGGACACCCTTTTACTTACGTTAATTCACTCCACGGGCACCCTTTAAGTTGGGCGTACCCGGTGATTTTATCTCTTATTTTCGTCCAGGATGACTCGGCCTACCCAAACGGATGGCCCTTTAAATTGATAGGCTAGGTTCCTTCGGCTTTCCAAAAGCCTACTTTGAACGTTAATTTTCCTCAGCTAACAAGAGAGGTCTATCACAAGGTATTTAGAACAACACACGCCCTCTTATAAATTTTATTAAATGTTACTCGACACAGTACATGCATTTAATAGTTTATTCTGAAGTAAATCTATAAATTTCCATACAATACAATCCAATCTTAACGTCAAAGACAAAGGTCACAGTTATATGAATTTAAATCGTTAAATTTACCAATTTTTTTTGTAACAAATAATTCAAGGATAAATCTAAAGAAAAAGTTAACAGTTATCTGAATTTCAATAATTTATATATCGAGGGGCTTTATATTTTAGTGCAACAAAATAAATAACAAGAAATGAAGTGGTCGGAATTCGACCCAGATATTCAAAGAATTAATTTACTTACTACTGCAGAAGACAAAATTACGCTCAATTGTGCTGCGTACGGACCGTAGATTTACGGCCCGCCCAAAATTTTCAACGCTACAGTATATCAACTAACGGGACTTACTTCTGAACCCAAATTGACGGATTCAGGAACTAGGGGCCAAGACGTACCCCGTTTAGCATTTACTTGGAGCCAAATTAATTAATGGAAAGTTCACAAACTCTTGGTCCGTTGGTTAACATTAATTAAGATACAATCAAATTATCGGTTAAGGTCGTTAACAATAACCTTTCTTATGCACAGATTTCCGCGTAAGCTAATGACATGCTATACTTTCCGTTTTAAAGTTTATTACGCCACAAGTCTACAGGGGGTTTGTTTAACCACAGTTAACTTCAAGGAGGAACGACTACAACTAACTTAACAATTTTCGAATTTACTTTACAATTTTGAAGGACCCCGCCTTCCAATGTTCTGAAAGCCTATCAAACCCTTTGTTTTTCCTAAGACCGTCCCCCCAGAATGCTATTACCCATACAAGAGGGAAAGAAGGCGTCTTTACTACGTTTCCCAGGATCCTGGGCCCCCTGATTGGAGCGGGACCTGATTTCCGAGTATAAACCCCTCCTTCTTCCCAAAAAATACATTTAAATAGAGTTAACAGATTCGAAGTCCTAAGTTTATGACCCCCTCGTGGTTCAACTTTAGCAGCGTCTTCGAATCTGCCTTACAAAAGTCGCACCCTCCCGCGAAACGAATCCAAAAATTTTCGATCCAGCGAAAGAGGAACCCAACCATTTGCACATACTTCCAAATCCGTTGGATTACCCTTCCCGTTGGGTCGGGTCTCGGTGATAAACCTCTGTCCCCCGTGGTTTGGCTTTATTACTTCTCTGAGAATCCGAATTAAAATAAAACAAACTTTAACCAATCTGAAACACTTCGGATTTATTCGTTCATGAATGTTTAAAGCCAAACCACACTGCGTTCAGAGATGTACACCACGAAATCTTAAAAATAACATTCGTTCACTTATTTTATAACAGATCTCTGCATGCAAACTTCATGGTTACGACAGATTAATTAGTAATTCTTGGAAAACTGTGGATGTGAAAAGTACTTTGAAATACAAATGTAATACAATATGAACAAATACAAACACCAAATTGGTCATAAAATAAATACACATGTATTTAGTTTATGATTAAATACGTGTATATATTTAGTTATAACTGTAATTTATATATATATATATATATATATATATATATAAACTACAAAGCAAATTTATAACAGACCTACTCACTCCCTGAACCTACTCAGTAGCTCTATTAATAACAGCGAATGACCGGTGTTTAATAATAATAGAGTCGAAATGGGACTTATAGTGAGGTCCTTAGCCGGCATTAAGAGTGCCATACATAATAAGAGATTAGCAGTAAACAATGATAAGGCTTTATGATTGCTTTAACTACGGTTTAATACTGACGTTACGGAACATTAAACAATAATTTGATGGGGGGAGAGGGGGGAAGTTAATAGGTGTTTATTCGGATGCTGCGAGTGTGGATATGCTCTAAATGTAATTTGAAGAAGAGAGGGTATTGATTTTTAATAATTTTTTCCTATAGAAGTGTTCCCTAAAATTGAATGAAATCGTCTGGCATTAGCTAGAATTAAAACAGTAAAGTGAACGATGAGTTAATAGCGGTCTCATTTCGTGCGAAAAACTGCACAAGAGAAAACCAAATAGGAAAACCTAAGCTGAAAAGAGACAGAAAGAACTCTAAACAAAGTGCCTAAATCTAAATGAAACAATAAACGATAATAAATTAAGAAGTAAACGGAGAATGGTTGATATTGGTCAAGGTCAAAAGGCTTAAAGATAATCTTCTGGGTAGTTCGTAAATAAAATGACATCATTCAATACCGAGTTACTTCGAACCAGGTGCCTCACGTATTTTAAAGTTAATCTCTTTAATCATAACAAGAACAACACAGCAATTGGCACCCGAACGTCATGTCCACAAATTCCCTCTGCATGCCCAAGGTAAAGCAACTAGACAGCAACTATTAACTAATAGTTAATCGTGTGATCTGGGACGTAAACACATTTCGTCAACGGTAAATTTTATCGACACTCTAATAATTTAGCTTAACGCCACCTAATTTAAAAACAACTTGTCGATAGAATGTTGCGTCTACAAAATGACTTTTGTCGGGTTAGGTGCCATTTCTGAAAATATGTGAAGTATGTTGGGGAAATACGGCAGACGCTTTTCTTCTATTTCAGTACATTCGTATACAAGACTGAAAACACTCGGATGATAGCTCAGTATTTTGAAGTATATTTTAAGTGTTTTGATTAGGTGTTAATCCATCTGGCGTCGCAATATCAAGGTCGTTGTTTAAATTTACTTGTTACAATCATCGGGCTAGAGTATATTATTTTTTTAAGTCTGCCCTCTCTCTCTCTACGATTCTGCTTTTATATCCTGTGACAAGTAATGCAACTCAACGACAACAGAGAGATTATCACACAAATCAGTCTTTTTCTCTACGGTACTTGAGAGAGAGAGAGAGAGAGAGAGAGAGAGAAGAGAGAGAGAGAGAGAGAGCAAATTTTAATGGAGCCATTACAGGCCATCATGTTTACCACTATGTGTGCATCTCTGCATAGGCGAGGTACCCATTTTTTAAAAAATCTATATATCTAAAAAAAAAAATAATTAACCAAACCTAATTTAAACCTAACCTAACCTTATTGACTGTATTGTCATCGAACCGAGAAAGGTGCAATAAGTGTCTCGGACGCGACTGATCGCGCGAGGGTTTTTTTATTGTCATTAAAAAGTGAAGTACGCGCTAATCTAACCTAACCTAACCTACCAAACCTTAACTAACTTAACGTAGCGTAACCTAACCGAAACAGACCTAACCTATCTTAAAAAAAAATTTCTAGATTTTTATATAATTTTTTTAGTGTTCTGAGGTACTAAAGTGTTACCTCACAAAAATTACCCCCTACGTATGTGAATTATTGCACACTCGCCTTCACTTACACCCAGCTATCTACACACACACACACACACACACACACACACACACACACACACTTTCTAAACATTAACAACAGTTAAATTTCTTTCAAATGGATATAATTGTTTTAAAGCGAAATTCCAAAATGTTTTCTCATTTTGAACTTTTTGTAATATAATTTCTCTCTTAAAGCGAAACGGCTTTAGTGCCTTAAAATGCTTTACAGCTTTCCGAGAAGCATTTGTTTTGACTTTGCTCGAGACGGGATCAAAATTCCTCTCTAAATCAGCCTCTAAATGGCTTCCCAGAATACTTCTGAGAAGCAGATAAAAGGCCAGAAATAGAGGGAAATTTACGATACCTTACAATAAACGAACGTTCTGATATTTACCACATTTTGCTGTTGTGAACGCGGATAAGATGTTACGTAGGTTCTGTAAAGTAAAACCGATGATCGCATTCGACCAAGAAAAATGCAAATAAATAATTAAAGAATAAATATTTTTTAATAATATCTAAAATTATGACAACTGAAAAATTTATTCGTAAGTTTACTACCCTCACCCCCTAAATCTCCTTTAGGGCACCTCCCCTCCCGTCCCTTTTCCCCTTTTTTTTAACTTGATGCGTGTTATGTCAAACTTATATATATATATATATAATATATATATATATATATATATACCTTTCAACTTTTCAAATATTCCGTGCGATGATTCCTCATTTCACGAAGGTCAAGCTTGTCGCCCTCCTCTCTCTCTCTCTCTTTCCACACACACACACACCACACACACACACAACCACACACACACACACACACACATTCTCTCCTTTGGAACTTATGAGAAGGAAAAGGACACTTCGTGACACGACAACTGAATAAAATAAAAAAGTTTGTTCATATAAGATAGAAATACTTATTAATTAATAAAAACTGTTGGTGACGTGATGGGAATATCTTTATAATGAATAATGAATGAGGTTGATTAGATTCGATAAGATGTGGTTTCACAAGTGAGACTGTATACCTGTGTGTGTGTGTGTGTGTACCACAGTAGTGGGAAGGTTGGTTGGACTTAGAATCATGTCTTCTGCCATTACTCAATAATTAGTTTAAGAGCATGTAACTTTTTTTAGCCAATTGGTCGTTCAAAATTATCACGACGCTTCTATTTCCGGAGAAGAGTATTTTATGTAAATTGCATAGATTAGAACCAGAAAAACTTTACTCAATTGACTAATAAATCAGTATTCACAATATGCTACATATATTGAAGAAAAAAACATCTTATACAGTTAGTGAGTCCAAAGAACTGCATAAAACATGATAATGAGAAATGATAGAGGTGGGACCTCGAGCCTGCACCTCCATATACTGAGGGATCATCATGCGAAACCACCACGGCTAGGATAAAAACAACTATATATATATATACACACACACACACACACACACACACGAGTGTGTGTATATATATATATTAAAGTGGTCGAAAAATGTGAAAAATAGAATTTCAATCATGGCTGTAGCCACCTTTGTTAGGTATAGGTATCGCCCAAGGAATATTTATACCAAATTTGGACTCATTTGGGTAATATTTAGGGGTCGCGCCAAAAGTTGACTTTTTGTATATTGGAATGAAAAAAGGGAAAATCTTCCAAATTCTTGTAAAGGGGACATATTAAGAAAAGGAAGGTAGTAACGATGAATTTTATTATACCAGGCAAAACAAACGACTAAATACGTAACATTTCAATGCCATCCGTTTGAAGCTTGAGGTCCGATTTTCGAGGTGGCTGGCATGGACTTCCGGTGGAGGTCGACTGCGCGGAGGAGGAATTGTTTCTGTTCCTCGTCTGTCGTGATCGTGGAGTTGTACTTCTGAATCAGTGCAACTCCTCGCTCCGCACAGTCGTTCACGACCTTCATTTCTGATGCCCGCTCCTTTAGCTCCTGGTATGCTGGGTTGGAGGACCACTCCCATGAGCCCTTGGCCAGGAACACCTCCGACTTCTCCTTCCTATCAATGGCCAGGATGTCAAAGATGTTCTTAGTTCGTTGGGTAAACATGGCCTCGATGGCGGTGCTTGGCTTGAATCCCTTGCCTTCCAGTCTTTTCCCACTCTCCGTCTTCGCTGGCCGCTTCATGTTTTTTGCCATCTTAACCTTCACCCCGTCATCCAAGCGGGAGTCGAAGAGGGCGAGTCCGACCAACTCTTCAGCCAAGTACCAGAGGTGGCGGTACATGGCCTTTAGCGCCACGTCAGACAAGCGACGGTCAGGGTAAGCTGCCAAGGCGGAGATCAGGTAGAGGTTGTTGGCAGGCGCCCTCACCACCAGGGGGGAGGGCTCGTGCCAAAGCTTACAGTAGAGTAGAGCAACGAAGAAGCAGAGGTCCGTGATGCCCTTCTCCACTACTGTTTGAATCGCTTGAAGAGAAATATTTCTGGTCCTCCAGAGGTGACAAAGGTGAGAGAAAACACATCTGCGAGCACAATCTCGAAGATGTGGCGGGTGGGGGCATGCCACCCATATCAGCTCTCTTCCAAGAGCTTTTTGAATGACAGTACACGCCCCCGTCTTGAGTCATGTGTTCGACGCCGTGGTGTCGAACACCAGCCCCCGGATGTGGTCCTTCAAGCTCCAGTCATCAGGAGTTCGAAGACAGGCATGGGCATGCTCCTCGCCTGTGCATCGGCCGATGAAGGGCACTCCGAGCAGCTTTTCCACCCTACATCCCCCGCAACCAAGATGGCGATACGGTCGACCTTCTCGTGGTCTCAGACGATGTCTGGCAGGAGTTTCCCGTCCCAGTGGAGGAGGACAGGCGCGTCCGGCGAGAAGGTCTCCTTGTTGGGTTCGGTCACGACCTGACGGATCATCATCCGCACACGTTGCACGGAGCTGCAGGACAAAGAGACCTCGTCCAGGTCTTATCCGAGAGCCTGGACACCCGCACCGAGGACGAAGGTTGCGCTCCTGTCGCTGATGTTGACTCTGTCTGGAGGCATGGCGACCTCCGGGATGATGAGCATGAGGGCCTTTTTCCTCTTGGGGCGGGATGGACTGGCCACGGACGTCGACGGTTGGAAGTCCGGCTCCGAATCCGTCGTCGATGCGAAGGAGGAACTCGAACTGCTCATTGTCTTGAGTTGGACAGTGTCATTCGCTTCCTTTGCAGCTCTCTCCTTTCGCTTTGTTGTCTCCATCTCTCGTTGCCTCTTACGAAACTCCTGCTCGGCCAGTTTCTTATCCACCCCTCCGAAGCTCGAGCTCTGAAGCTCTTCCCTCTGCTGCCTGAGGAACGCCTTGTCTTCATCGCTCGTCATGATGGACAATGCGTCTTTGTGAGCAAGATCAAAGAGATCATCGAGTGCGTCGGCAAACATCTGAGCCTTTATATCGCACGTCTCATTCTTGCGCTTGTGATTCTTGGTGTGCCCGATGTACTCGCTATGGTGCTTGATCAGCTTCTCTCTGCAGATCTTTCCGGACGAACTAGGAAGCCTTGCTCGCTGCCAGTACTCGAGGACGGCAGGGATCGTCTTCCTGGCGCTCTCATTTAGCGTGTACTTCTCATCGATGTGATGGAACATGAATTTGCCAGCACTTGCATTTTGGATGGTAGTCGAGAACACACAAGATCAGTATAGGGCTTTCCAACAAGCGATAAGCTTGGAGAGCTTCTCGTAGTCACGGGCTTTGCCATCTGTGAAAAGGAGCAAGGACTGATAGAAACAGGGGTTTTAACGTCTACTTACACCGTCCTTTCAGTTCAAAACATTGGCAGAGGAAAGATAATAAAATCCTGACAACCACAACCCCGCGAACCAGGGCCGGGTGCAAAATACTATGCGGGGTTGGCGATTAATATTTGGCAGGGTTTATTTAATTGTTAATAACGCGTATTTACTTATGTTGCCGTTCAGTTTCAATAAAAACAATAATATTAAAAATAAGAAAATTCAAGTCTATTTTAGCTATTTATTTTGTCAGTCAATATAATCAATGCACAAAAATAACTAATCATGAAATAACCATAAAATTCTCATAATATAAAATAAAATTTAATTCTTTTAGTCATAATATATAGAACAAATTTGGCATTATTATAGGACAAGAATATTAGCTGCACGTTACACGATACAATCACAAAAACTTAAACACAACACTCTCAAAACATAACAAAATACAATTCTTTTTTATGATATAAAGGAACAAGAATATTATGTACCTACAATAGTGTTCAAAAAATGTTAGAACTGGACTTTTCTTGATTTCAGTTAAAAAATCGGAAATAATGTCAGAGTAGGATAAGTCGGATCACCTGAAGATCAGGGCTCCCAGCCTTCTTTAGTTAGCCTTATAAAACTAACTAACGAAAATATCACGACTTAACCTAACCAATCGTCAAGGGCGTACAGTTAACCTAACGAATGGTTAGGTTAAGTCGTGATATTTTCGTTATTTAGCCTTATAAGGCTAACTAACGAAGGCTGGGGCCCTGATCTTCAAGTGATCTGATAAGTCTAGCCTAGTAGGGTCAGCCTAGAGATTCTGGAAATGGTTCAGAGCGGGTAGATTAAAATGAGGTCCACAATAAGATTGCTCACAAGATTAGGCTAGGGCAATTTAGGTAGCCTTTGTTAAACTATAAATTAGTCCTATGTCTTAGACCACAATGTAGTCTAATCTAACTTAACCTAGTTTAACTGCTATCACTAAACTGGGGCTTAGAAATAGAACGATTAACTTACTAAGTCAATTGTTCTTAAATAAGTCTTGATTTATTCATTTAGGTTTATTTCTGCTTAGGATTCCTCCTTCCATTTATTGAATTTAGGTGAGCGCAATTTTAAAGCTGGTTTGTATCAGTTGTAGAATCAATAGTTGTTTTTTCCCGTTAGCGTTTTAAGCCCTCAGCGTCGCATGCTGCTAATGACGCTTATCTTGCCACATTTTTCTTTGTTTCTCCAGCTTTTTGTTGGTTGGTTAGTTGATCGATAGTGTCACTGTATCGATACTACCGAGTATGCTTCACCACACAGTATATACTGTAGAAGTAGTATAGCCGCAAAAGGGGAGAGTGCAAGAATGTTGCAAGTTATTATGCAATGTTGCAAAGGGGGTGGGGGCGTTGCAAAGGGTGGTGGTGGTGGGGGTTGCAACAAAAAATAAAAAAAAATAAAAAAAAGAAAGAAATACCCGAAAGGGCCATTTGTTGCCGGTTGCAAGGGGCCTGCAACTTGGAGGCGGAGTTCTCCCCCAAGCTATTCCCCCCCAAAGGGCCAGAGAGAAAGGAGGAGAGAAAGGAGGAGAGGTGTTCACCTGGCAGGAGCCAAGTGCATATTAAGACTTCAGCCGAGTAGGCGTTGTTTTATAGGCTCCTAATCAGCCAGTTGGCTGAGCCAAGGGGGAGGGGTACACCTGAAGGAGAGAGAGACACCTGAAGGAGAGAGACAGAGACACCTGAAGGAGAGAGAGAGAGAGAGAGTAGTGGCCTTTGATTGCAAAGCATGCAACTTGGAGGCGGAGTTCTCCCCCAAGTTATTTTCGTTTACCTAACCTAAGAAGCCTCTAAGGGGTTTTCCCAAAGGGCCAGAAAGAGAAGGACCAGAGGTCCTTGCTCGGCTGGGAGCCGAGCTGGAATGACTCCGTCAGTCGTCTCTCGGTCTTTTATAAACCTCTATTCTGGCTGAGTTGCCAGATAGCGCCATGTATTCAGTTGCTGAGTTGCCAGATCACGCCATGTATTCAGGTGCTGTGTTGCCAGATCGCACCATGTATGCAGTTGCTGAGTTGCCAGATCACGCCATGTATTCAGTTGCTGAGTTGCCAGTTCGCACC
>JAJOZX010000537.1:390000-425000 GCA_023014485.1 Bathynomus jamesi
GTGCATATATATTATTAAAAATGTTAATTGTTCTAAGACTATTTATAAAAGAAAATGGGATTTTGGCACAACTTGCATAATTATGTATTCTACAACTTGCTTATTGTAATTTTAAATATGTTATGAACGTTATACGCGTCACTATTAAATGTCATTTATATTTTTTTTTTTACTTTCGATTTGATTTTGGATTATGTGTTTCAGCTTTGTAATTTTAATTTTTATTATTGAACAGTTTTAATTTTGTACTTTAGATCTAGCTATCCACGTTTATATATTTTTGTCATTTATACATTTTTATCAGGCATTGAAATGCGATAGTCCCCCGAAACAGCGGATGCTGCCAAATATAATAACTTTTCTGCGCTACGTCATCGTCTTTATCCTAAATATAAAGTTTAATACAGTTCTTAGTACCTCTGTCGTTCAATTATTAATCTTATATGTTATAATGTTTCAGAACAATCATATGATCCCTTTCCAGATAAAAGCCTAGTCCAAACGTATTTGGTTTTAGAATTTATAAATCTTAAAAAGATATAGGAAAACAAGAAACACAAAGGAGAAAATGAATTCCTAACTGACGCATTTACATGCAAAAATATACGTAATAATAATAATAATAATATCGCTAACAATAGACATATATCTGCTCTTATTTAGCTATTTGTTATTTGTAGTTAAACAGCGGTGAACATTCCTCAAACAGTAGGCTGTAGACCTGACATACTATGCACGAGAATTTTGTCAAATTTCCAGATTCCAGACAGTTCATAATACAGCTCAGTCCAGACCTCATTTTTTATGGTGACTGTCACTGGGACACATTTTCCAGATTGCTAGGAACAAATGAATAAAATGCCATGACTACAATCTTGTAGCTCACCAACCTTTTTCCTGAGCTTTAATTCTGAAAATATTTTTTTTCATCAATACTATATATTTGGTCCTTAGTTATAAAGAACACATCATTTGATGTTTAAAGACTCCCAAGTTCCAGGAAAATTGAGATGGTCATTTCACTCAAAAATCTGACAAGATAATTGATCACACAGTTTCCAAATTAGTTGGCAAATTTATGAAAAAAGTGTGTGGAAACCATTCATGTGCAAAAGTCTTAGTTTGATAAAATATGGTAAATGTGGTACACAGTAGCTCTTTAGTTAATTTCAAGAAAAATTTAGACACTTTCATGAGTGAAAGAGATAGTTTGTAGATTGTATATCGTGTATATCCTTAGTTTCAGTTTTGTAGGCTCTTTTGGTGGAAGTAAATAGTTGTATATTAATTAGCTAGTTTGAGATTGACATTTTACAAAATTTTATTATTATTAAAATGTAGCTGATGACTTGGATTACCTCAATAGGCCCAAGTGCCTTCATGTTTTCCAAATGTAATGTAACGTAATAACTTAGCTAAGAATACGGTATACACTATTCACATTCAGCAAACTATCTCTTTCATTCATGGAAGTGTCTAAATTTTTCTTAAAATTAACTAATGAGCTACTGTTTACCACATCATATGGCAAGTCATTCCAAAAATCTACTACTCTATGAGTAAAGAAGTATTTTTGTAGATCAAGTCAACAAGTCTGTTTTCTAATTTTCTTATTATGCCCACAAGTTATCCCATCAGTATCTAGTGAGAAAAAGTTATGTACATCTAAAGTGTCCAAACCTGAAAACATTTTAAACATCTGTATCATATCTCTCTTCATGTCTCTCAAAACTAAACATGCCTAGTTCCTTTAATCTTTTCCAGTATCCCTAACTACTGTCATCAAATGAATTAATTAGCCACAGCCTACTAAGGGCCTATTTCTTTTTACAACATTGAATTGTAATTTTACTTCCATTTTATTACTTGGTAAGTTAATTCACAAATGTTAAATTATCTAAATAAGTTTTACTCATAAAAAAAGACATATACCTAGATTATTACTACATTTGCAGTACAAAACCTTAAATTTAAGTAGCGTATTACTTCCCTTAATACAAGTGTACAGTACTTAGCTATATACAATAATGAATTCCTGAGTTTTTAAGCATGTGAATTATTGGCTATAAGTTCATATTCTTTTTTAATATGTGTTGTTTTATGTAAATTCGTATGTAAACTTATATACAGCTAATAACTCTTATGTTTAGACACTGACTCAGGAATTTATTATTGTACTCAGGCTTTAAGTCTGATTGTCTTCAACACTCCATGGCCTCACAGCCATAAATTGACAATTTATTATTCAGCTTGATACAGGTCTGTAGTTACTTAGGCTTTTTTTAAATACTCCTCAATTTTAGATAAACAATCATTTGATAACTTGTACTGTCTCCCCATTTTCTCAGCAACTGTAGGTGGTTCAATTGAACACAAAACATGTTGGAATGGAATCCTGCAAACATCCTCTTGTTCAGGCCATTTAAAAGGATTCTTTTTCATGAAATTTACTAATAGATCCTTCTCAGTATCACACACTTAAACTATGTTTCCAACAAACCAGTCACCTTCATAGAAACAGGCCACATATGTACCAGGTTTATATTGGTAAGCCACATTTTCTTGGACCAAAAATTAATTACTTTAGATGTCACAAATACAATTTTAAGGTATGTATATAGTATAAGGGTTTATCAGCTATCATGTATTTATTTTGAAGTTGTAGCAAAGTTTGTTTAACCAGCTATTTTTATTTTTCTTGCTCTACTTTGCCCACAACAACAACCTTAAGGGTTTCAAATGTTCAATCAAGAGTTAAAGTTACATTTGCAGTTTTAAAACAGGTTTGTAATGGGTTTTTATTGATAAATGATGAAATAGAGAAATCTTCATTTCCTTGGTGGTTCCTTATTCTTTACATTCAAGGCCTATCCTAACTAAAAACATTGTAAATTTTTAATTCAACCTGCGTCACAGGTTGATGTCTTAGTGACAGAATGGGGTTATCTGGCAAACTTTTTTCCTGAAACTGTACTGTGCATGTTTAAAACTAACATTTATTTCAGAAGTTTTGCGCAATGATTCCTCATTTCATGAAAGTAATATAAGTTACTCATTACTAAAACACTTGGTTTTGAATAATAAATATTACACCTTTTGGTTTAAAGAGAAAATATTTGTGAACAAAAAGGGTTAAGAACTACATGTTTAAGTTTAAACGTTATTGTAACCCCTCCTGGAAATCTCTTCAGAGATAATTATGTGACTCTTACATGGTAAATTGGTGTCAATTGTTACTCCAATGAATTTTTTTTAACTTCTATTATGATAATAGACTTAACAATTCAGTTAATCCAAATATATATATATATATATATATATAAATTTATGAAACTGAAAACTTTTAGTATTTCTTATATAATTTAAATTGCTGACAATTAGAAAAAAGAAAGAAATCAATAGTTTAACCATAAACTAAATAAAATAAGCATTTAACTTGACTTTGTGTGTACTTTTTTCATAAAATATTTTTCCTGGTTGGGCTATTTTTCACTACTCTGCGATTTAATTAGCTGGTTGGGTTTTGTTCTGGCTATTTTTCAAATTGGATTCAGTTTAGTGGTGTTTGTGATAGAATTATGACGTGCCACTCGTGTGATTTTGATCTGAGTCGTCATGTGTCCTAGATGAAGACAAAGGATTGGATGTTTTTATCAATTACGGCTTTTCTCTCATCCTTAACTTGCCGAAATGTGACAGTGAGTGCCTAACACGAAAAGATCAGAAGATATTTAGGTGAAATAACCAATATCAGCCTGTTAGGTTAATTGAATGCCTGGTTAGATCAACTATACACCCTTGATGAGCCAATAAAACATGTCTAGGGCCTACATTTCTAAGTTTAAACAATATAACTGAATGCTCAGAGTGTGAAAAAGTCACATATATATATATATATATATATATATATATGTGGGAAGGGTTCACGTTCCTCTTCACCACACCATTGCCTCACATTAAATTTCATCACCCATCTATCTGTCCAAGCATCTACTTCATCAATAGCCTTTTGCTTTCTCATGACATCTGTTAAAGATCTTACGTTTTGGCCCAATTTTGTATCATCTGAAAATAATGAGGTTTTACTATTTAGATCCACATTCCAAGTCATTAATATAAACAATAAAAAGTAGAGGTCCAAGTACTGGCTATCTTCAAACTTTTTCACACTCTGAGCATTCAGTTATAATGTTTAAACTTAGAAATGTAGGCCCTAGACATGTTTTATTGGCTTATCAAGCGTGTATAGTTGACCTAACCAGGCATTCAATTAACCTGACAGGCTGATATTGGTTATTTCACCTAAATATCTTCTGATCTTTTCGTGTTAGGCACTCACTGTCACATTCCGGGCAAGTTAAGGATGAGAGAATAACGCCGTAATTGATAAAAACATCCAATCCTTTGTCTTCATCTAGGACACATGACGACTCAGATCAAAATCACACGAGTGGCACGTCATAATTCTATCACAAACACCACTAAACTGAATCCAATTTGAAAAATAGCCAGAACAAAACCCAACCAGCTAATTAAATCGCAGAGTAGTGAAAAATAGCCCAACCAGGAAAAATATTTTATGAAAAAAGTACACACAGAGTCAAGTTAAATGCTTATTTTATTTGTTTATGGTTAAACTATTGATTTCTTTCTTTTTTCTAATTGTCAGCAATTTAAATTATATAAGAAATACTAAAAGTTTTCAGTTTCATAAATTTATTTATATATATATATATATATATATATATATATATTTGGATTAACTGAATTGTTAAGTCTATTATCATAATAGAAGTTAAAAAAAATTCATTGGAGTAACAATTGACACCAATTTACCATGTAAGAGTCACATAATTATCTCTGAAGAGATTTCCAGGAGGGGTTACAATAACGTTTAAACTTAAACATGTAGTTCTTAACCCTTTTTGTTCACAAATATTTTCTCTTTAAACCAAAAGGTGTAATATTTATTATTCAAAACCAAGTGTTTTAGTAATGAGTAACTTATATTACTTTCATGAAATGAGGAATCATTGCGCAAAACTTCTGAAATAAATGTTAGTTTTAAACATGCACAGTACAGTTTCAGGAAAAAAGTTTGCCAGATAACCCCATTCTGTCACTAAGACATCAACCTGTGACGCAGGTTGAATTAAAAATTTACAATGTTTTTAGTTAGGATAGGCCTTGAATGTAAAGAATAAGGAACCACCAAGGAAATGAAGATTTCTCTATTTCATCATTTATCAATAAAAACCCATTACAAACCTGTTTTAAAACTGCAAATGTAACTTTAACTCTTGATTGAACATTTGAAACCCTTAAGGTTGTTGTTGTGGGCAAAGTAGAGCAAGAAAAATAAAAATAGCTGGTTAAACAAACTTTGCTACAACTTCAAAATAAATACATGATAGCTGATAAACCCCTTATACTATATACATACCTTAAAATTGTATTTGTGACATCTAAAGTAATTAATTTTTGGTCCAAGAAAATGTGGCTTACCAATATAAACCTGGTACATATGTGGCCTGTTTCTATGAAGGTGACTGGTTTGTTGGAAACATAGTTTAAGTGTGTGATACTGAGAAGGATCTATTAGTAAATTTCATGAAAAAGAATCCTTTTAAATGGCCTGAACAAGAGGATGTTTGCAGGATTCCATTCCAACATGTTTTGTGTTCAATTGAACCACCTACAGTTGCTGAGAAAATGGGGAGACAGTACAAGTTATCAAATGATTGTTTATCTAAAATTGAGGAGTATTTAAAAAAAGCCTAAGTAACTACAGACCTGTATCAAGCTGAATAATAAATTGTCAATTTATGGCTGTGAGGCCATGGAGTGTTGAAGACAATCAGACTTAAAGCCTGAGTACAATAATAAATTCCTGAGTCAGTGTCTAAACATAAGAGTTATTAGCTGTATATAAGTTTACATACGAATTTACATAAAACAACACATATTAAAAAGAATATGAACTTATAGCCAATAATTCACATGCTTAAAAACTCAGGAATTCATTATTGTATATAGCTAAGTACTGTACACTTGTATTAAGGGAAGTAATACGCTACTTAAATTTAAGGTTTTGTACTGCAAATGTAGTAATAATCTAGGTATATGTCTTTTTTTATGAGTAAAACTTATTTAGATAATTTAACATTTGTGAATTAACTTACCAAGTAATAAAATGGAAGTAAAATTACAATTCAATGTTGTAAAAAGAAATAGGCCCTTAGTAGGCTGTGGCTAATTAATTCATTTGATGACAGTAGTTAGGGATACTGGAAAAGATTAAAGGAACTAGGCATGTTTAGTTTTGAGAGACATGAAGAGAGATATGATACAGATGTTTAAAATGTTTTCAGGTTTGGACACTTTAGATGTACATAACTTTTTCTCACTAGATACTGATGGGATAACTTGTGGGCATAATAAGAAAATTAGAAAACAGACTTGTTGACTTGATCTACAAAAATACTTCTTTACTCATAGAGTAGTAGATTTTTGGAATGACTTGCCATATGATGTGGTAAACAGTAGCTCATTAGTTAATTTTAAGAAAAATTTAGACACTTCCATGAATGAAAGAGATAGTTTGCTGAATGTGAATAGTGTATACCGTATTCTTAGCTAAGTTATTACGTTACATTACATTTGGATAACATGAAGGCACTTGGGCCTATTGAGGTAATCCAAGTCATCAGCTACATTTTAATAATAATAAAATTTTGTAAAATGTCAATCTCAAACTAGCTAATTAATATACAACTATTTACTTCCACCAAAAGAGCCTACAAAACTGAAACTAAGGATATACACGATATACAATCTACAAACTATCTCTTTCACTCATGAAAGTGTCTAAATTTTTCTTGAAATTAACTAAAGAGCTACTGTGTACCACATTTACCATATTTTATCAAACTAAGACTTTTGCACATGAATGGTTTCCACACACTTTTTTCATAAATTTGCCAACTAATTTGGAAACTGTGTGATCAATTATCTTGTCAGATTTTTGAGTGAAATGACCATCTCAATTTTCCTGGAACTTGGGAGTCTTTAAACATCAAATGATGTGTTCTTTATAACTAAGGACCAAATATATAGTATTGATGAAAAAAAATATTTTCAGAATTAAAGCTCAGGAAAAAGGTTGGTGAGCTACAAGATTGTAGTCATGGCATTTTATTCATTTGTTCCTAGCAATCTGGAAAATGTGTCCCAGTGACAGTCACCATAAAAAATGAGGTCTGGACTGAGCTGTATTATGAACTGTCTGGAATCTGGAAATTTGACAAAATTCTCGTGCATAGTATGTCAGGTCTACAGCCTACTGTTTGAGGAATGTTCACCGCTGTTTAACTACAAATAACAAATAGCTAAATAAGAGCAGATATATGTCTATTGTTAGCGATATTATTATTATTATTATTACGTATATTTTGCATGTAAATGCGTCAGTTAGGAATTCATTTTCTCCTTTGTGTTTCTTGTTTTCCTATATCTTTTTAAGATTTATAAATTCTAAAACCAAATACGTTTGGACTAGGCTTTTATCTGGAAAGGGATCATATGATTGTTCTGAAACATTATAACATATAAGATTAATAATTGAACGACAGAGGTACTAAGAACTGTATTAAACTTTATATTTAGGATAAAGACGATGACGTAGCGCAGAAAAGTTATTATATTTGGCAGCATCCGCTGTTTCGGGGGACTATCGCATTTCAATGCCTGATAAAAATGTATAAATGACAAAAATATATAAACGTGGATAGCTAGATCTAAAGTACAAAATTAAAACTGTTCAATAATAAAAATTAAAATTACAAAGCTGAAACACATAATCCAAAATCAAATCGAAAGTAAAAAAAAAAATATAAATGACATTTAATAGTGACGCGTATAACGTTCATAACATATTTAAAATTACAATAAGCAAGTTGTAGAATACATAATTATGCAAGTTGTGCCAAAATCCCATTTTCTTTTATAAATAGTCTTAGAACAATTAACATTTTTAATAATATATATGCACAAAGAGAGAAATGGCTTTGAGAGTCTTTTTCTCGGAACTGGAAATTGCCAAGGCGACTTCATTAACATTAAATTTATCAAGATATACATTTATTTTATTAGTAAATAGCCTTGTGTCCGTAACTGCGGGGTTGTTTCGGTGAATAATGGCTAAGGTGTCTTTAGGCATGAAGTTATTCTTGAACACCGTAAAACATAATGATGCGATGGCGGTTGCGACTTGCAGTGGATCGCATTTGAAACGGGTTATGTACATCCTTCTAAAGGCCTGGACACATACTCTAAGCACGCGCACATCATTCACGCAATAACGCTCACATTCATCAGCTATATTATAAGGGTTACTTTCATTAAAACTGTCGTAGTATCGATCAAAGTCTTCACGTTCATCCATACAGTCAAAATAATGTTTGGGGGGTGGTGGGCCTACGTAGTTTAAAGTCTCGCTGGTGAGGAAAGTGTAAGGGAAGTATCCTTTGGATTCCAACGTTGCTTAACATCGTTGCTCGGCTGAGTTATGATAAAAAGAAAATTAATTAATTATATTAAAAATATAGGTTATCATTGAGAAATAAATTAGGAGTTGATAAAGCTTCTAGCCTTGTATAAATGTTAACTTAGTTCTGAAATTCATATTCTTTTTCATAAAATTGCTTTAATTCACTTTAAGATGAAAAGCGCGTAATATTTTTTCTGCTCCACGGAGAGATGAAAAAATGCATTGGTTTCCGGGAAGTGTGTGTGTGTGTGTGTGTGTGGTGCACGAGTTTATTCGTTTATTATATATATATATATATATATATATATATATATATATATATATATAGCCGGGTTGGGGAATGAGGCTCGTATGTTAGTTTCATTTAAATTAATACACGTTTGTTATTTTCCTGATTTTCATGATATATATATACAGGTGTGTGTGTGTGTGTGTGTGTGCTTGTGTGAAAGCTAAGATTTGGAGTGAAGGGATACGAGAGAGAGAGAGAGGAAGTTCCAGCAAAAATTCCTCTGTGAACTCCCACACCTTTCAAAGGTTTCAACGCAGGCACGTGTGTTTTGAGTTATATATATTACGCGCGCGTTTAATTTCTTATATTGAGTAATTAAATTCTTATAATAAATGACTCTCTTAAAAGGTGAAAATAGTAATTAATTTCTTATAATATACGTTTAGGATCATTTAAATTAATACACGTTTGGCATTTTTCCTGATTTTCGTAATACAGAGGTGTGTGTGTGTGTGTGTGTGTGTGTGTGTGTGTGTGTGTGTGTATGTGTGTGTAGATTTGTGAATATGATAATTTTCAGTCTAACGATTTATTTATTGGGTAACTTTGTTAATTCTGTTATATTACTAATAACTCATTGGAAAACTGAGTAAATGGAAATATTATTTGGATTCCTTTATTTGAACAAAACTCTCGCTCTCTTTCTATATATATATATATATATAATATATATATATATATATATATATATATAGTTATTAGTAAATTCAGGTATGCCTACCTTATTTCTTTCGCGGATTGTTATTTAATATAATTGTGTGTATTTCTTTCAATAACAGAGAAGTTAGCTAAGAATATGATACCATACAAATTACGCGTAAATATTTTCATTGTAGAAATAATAATAATGAAAATATTAATATTTGAAGTAAGTGGTGGTTTCTGCTCGAATAGCTTGTAGAAGGATAATCCCTCGGCCCGAAAAAGGTCTCTAGGGACGATTCGAATTGATGCGAACACGATCGTTTGTTTTGATTTTATTTCGGCGAAACGAGATACTACAGCCCTTCCATATATATATCCTCTAATTATATTTTAAAAAGAGCATTCGTTTCCACATTAAACTGTGGGTCGATAATCCATTCAGAAGATCCCCAGGAGAGATGAAAAAATGCATTGGTTTCCGAGGTGTGTGTGTGTGTGTGTGTGTGTGTGTGTGCACGAGTTGTTCATATACAAACACAGCTGGGGAATGTACGAGTATATATATATATATATATATATTATATATATTATAGATGGGGCTCGATTGATTAACTATATAAATATATTATGGTGTTTTATATGCTTTGTGCACAGACAAGCGTGTGTTTCATAAATTTCTCTTCATTTGAAGTGAAGGGAGACTTATCAGGGATTGGGGGGAAGGTCTCTCAACCATCAGGTGTTCTGTGTGTGTGTGTGTGTGTGTGTGTGTGTGTGTGTGTGTGTGTGTGTGTGTAGTTGTTTATTCGTTTATTATATATATATATATATATATACACACATCAAGAGCGGTCTGGAAGGAAGATCTCTCATGTCGTCCGACCCCGTTATAGCGGATTGTATTTTGGATAATTTCAACTTGTAAATGAATTGTTTCGTAAATTTTCATATTGTTTCGTTGTTCAAATATTTATAATAAAAATTAAGTGTGTAAAAATTATTTATTTAATAAACAGAATTTAATTGGATTCAATTGTGGTACACAATGGATGATTAATATATGGTTTTCTGGAATACATGGCGCTATCTGGAATACATGGTGTGAACTGGCAACTCAGCAACTGAATACATGGCGTGATCTGGCAACTCAGCAACTGCATACATGGTGCGATCTGGCAACACAGCACCTGAATACATGGCGTGATCTGGGAACTCAGCAACTGAATACATGGCGCTATCTGGCAACTCAGCCAGAATAGAGGTTTATAAAAGACCGAGAGACGACTGACGGAGTCATTCCAGCTCGGCTCCCAGCCGAGCAAGGACCTCTGGTCCTTCTCTTTCTGGCCCTTTGGGAAAACCCCTTAGAAGCCTCTTAGGTTAGGTAAACGAAAATAACTTGGGGGAGAACTCCGCCTCCAAGTTGCATGCCTTGCAATCAAAGGCCACTACTCTCTCTCTCTCTCTCCTTCAGGTGTCTCTCTCTCTCCTTCAGGTGTCTCTCTCTCTCTCTCTCCTTCAGGTGTCTCTCTCTCTCTCTCTCCTTCAGGTGTCTCTCTCTCCTTCAGGTGTACCCCTCCCCCTTTGCTCAGCCAACTGGCTGATTAGGAGCCTATAAAACAACGCCTACTCGGCTGAAGTCTTAATATGCACTTGGCTCCTGCCAGGTGAACACCTCTCCTCCTTTCTCTCTGGCCCTTTGGGGGGAATAGCTTGGGGGAGAACTCCGCCTCCAAGTTGCATGCCCCTTGCAACAGGCAACAAAGGGCCCTTTGGGGTATTTTTTTATGTTTTTCTTTTTTTTCTTTTTTTTTAATTTTTGTAAAAAAATATTTGCAACACCCACCCCCCTTTGCAACACCCCAACACCCCTTTGCAACATTACATAATAACTTGCAACATTCTTGCACTCTCCCCTTTTGCGGCTATACTACTTGTAGATACTGGTGTGGAGATTAACTCTGTAACCGATTGGAGTTAAATAATAAAAGGAGTTTAATAATTGTTAGATTAACTACCTACCTACTCAGTGGACCATTTTCATTAATAATATAATATATAATAATAATAATAATAATAATAATATATTATTAAAATAATACTAATAAAAGCGTATTGTATTAGGTTTGAATGCAGCTTTGACAAGTAATTGTGATTTTTGATAGTTACCAAAACATCAATCTTCATAGTTTGGCATCACTCTGCAGCTGCCGTCAAAGCGCAGGACAGGGTGCGGTGCACCCCTCGCACCCGCCTAAAACCGGTCGGTCCTGCTACGAACAACGCTTCCAGCCAAAATTCTAAGAAAAAGGTGATGTTGGAAATCTGGCGCAACCTATAAACGAGTTCCGATCTTGGTTTTTGGCCTGTAGAGTCCTGTCACATAATGGAACAACGGCGCATACAGCCAGCCGAAAGTGAAATTTTTATTTTGAAATTTTACCCCATCACCTTGGACCACCCTAATATATATACACACACACACACACATGTGTGTAAAGGCCATCTTCATAGCTTCATGACAGTTTTCTCTCTGTAGCGTAGAGGAAAATTCGTTTAATTAATGGAAGTAACTTCTTTGGTCCTCTTAATTTGAACAAGGAGTTTTTCATTAGTGTTAATTTAACCACTTCCGTTAATAAGCAACTTTTACTTAATGATATTAAATGTATACTCTTTTTATTCAGTTCCTAACTTATATACGGCACGCAATTATTCCTGTTCTTCATACTTATAGTTCCTTTATATATATATATATATATATATATATATATATATATATATATATATATATATGGGATTGAACTCAGAATGGTCCCCTGAGGTTTTTTCATGATACACACAGACCGTGCATGGAACAAGGAACTCTTCTGGGAAAATTAAATCCACTATAGTCCGAATAAGTAATGGCCCCAAAAATATAGCTCCCCTCATCAGCTATCTGCAAAGCAGATAAAATCCAGCTTTGGGACAGGATCTAGGGGTTGCAGCTACACCTAGCCTACTATATCCAGAACCTCAATATAAGCAAAAGACTCGTTGCATTCGCTTCAGATTGAATACATCAAAGAAAAAGGGGTAACTATTGTATTTTTAGCCAAAAACCAAAACTTAAACCTCAACTAGCAAAATTGAGCGTCCACTTTTCAAGGCATATAACGTCCGTTTCATAATGAAACCATAGTGTTTGTCATTTACCATTACTTATTCGGACTATAGTGGATTTAATTTTCGCAGAAGAGTTCCTTGTTCCACGCACGTCTGTGTATATATATATATATATATATATATATATATATATACAGTATAAATTCTTAAGGCTTTGTTTCAGCTCAAATCTTAACGTAAATCCGAAACGTGTTAACGGTAGATGACAAATAACAAATAATGTACAATAACAATACAGTTTGAGATATAAAATTCGTAACTACTGTATTCTATTAACTATCAAGAGAATTAAAATGGTTTGGTTTAAATGGCGTAATTAACATGTAAGATTTCGAAATATATTTTTATATTTTGAAATTAACAATTTTTTAAGTTTCAAGATATTTTCGATGCAACAATAGACAAATGAGCCAAAACCATCTCAGGTGAGAGGACAAATTGAATAACTTTACCTGATAATATTCTCTATCGTGTCTCTGAAGACGGGAGTATAGCGGTTTTAAATTTTTAATGAAGAAAGGCTGCCAGTGACAGGAGAAATAAGCAATTATATTTATTTTCTTTGTTTTTAAATCCAAACTTTTACACACACACACACACACACCACACACACACACACACACCCTCGCTAAACATTTTAAAAATGCGCATGTGATTTTTAAATATTCTTTTGTTTACGGATTTGCTTTGTGAATAATCTTCAGAGAGAAAAGTATCCCATTTTTCCTACACGAATGGGAGAAAGTCTTTGTTCAGTCTTTTCCCCGTTGTACTAAAGGGAAACAGAAAAGCAATGGTGCGCATTTGATTTGTTTTGCCGATACATTAACTTGGTCTCAAACAACAGATAAAAATTGACCAATTTCTTTTCAGTTTATTATACATTAACGCTTTCGATCTCTGTCATGACTCTTTTTCGGATATAAATCAGAGGTTTATGTGAACATCAAAATAATTATGAAAGTAGAATTTTTTTTAAGTTTATTCAATATATATAATAATATATATATACAGGGTGGTGCAAAAGTCTGGACCCATAGGCAATTTACTATATAAAAAATATCTTTCGATTTTTATAATCAGTGGTTTACGTTAACAAACCAAGAACAATACAAGCGCTAAAGGATAACATCACAACAGAAACTGAAGCCATAAGAACGAATATTACTATGCTTACAAATGTGCAAAGGTCTTGTGTCAACCGAGTAGAAAAGTGTTTGGAAGAAGATGGACATCAATTCGAACACTTATTGTAAATTCTGAACTAGAACGTTAAATTTAACATAATTTAGTCACTGGTGTATGGTTAATTAAATTTCATTTCATAATAAACTTCCTGCAGGCCACACTTTTTTTCCATATAAACCGCCTATGGGTCCAGACTTTTGCACCACCCTGTATATATATATACAGGGTGGCCCAAAAAAAATGGCACCAATTTTGAGAAGTGATATCTCAATAACCATTACAGCTAGGGACTTAAAAAAACAACGAAATGAAAGATAATTCTTTTCTCTTTAAATACTTATTCTATGACTTGATGGTTATAAACCAATGTAATGCCAAAAATTGGCTTATAAGAAAAATATACAAAAAAAAGTTGCGCATTTATATTTATTCCTTTTAAGTTAAACCTAATTTTCAATAAATGGCTCAATCTGCCCTCCATTATGGTCAACCACAGCCTGTAATCTCGCCCTCCATTTTGAAATTGCCTTTGAGATCGTCACTTGTGAGAGATTTTCCCATGCAGCCTGAAATCGTTCACGAAGATGGTTCACATCACGGATTTTCTGACCATGGTAGACTTCTCTCTCTAAGGCAGACCACACAAAGTAGTCAATGGGGTTTAGATCTGGACTGCATGGTGGCCAATTATTTGGTTCGATAAAACCAGGACAATTATTATTGAGAAATGTTATTGTTTCCTTGGCTGTATGAGATGGGGCTCCATCTTGCATGAACACAAAATCAGTGCTCGTCTCCTTGATCTCTGACAACATTGGAGACAAAATGTCATTACAGTAGTAAATTGAGTTAATTTTAACGCCTCGCTGAATAAAAATGATGGATGTTTTGTTCTCAGATGACGCTGCAAGGGAAACCACTATCGAATTTGAAAAGTGTTTTTTTTCACGCAAAAGTCGTTTTGGGTCAACATGAGTTTTTGTCGCCACTGCTGCACGAACCCGATCATTTTGGGTATTTCGTAGTGTTTCGACCGTAAATCGTTTCTCATCAAAAAACCAAATTTTTTTCACAGACTCATTTGACCGAAATCTTCGCAATAGATTTTTACATCGATGGAAACGTCTTTCTTTCACAGGCTCCGATAAAGCAGTAACCTTCACCCTCTTAAATGTTTTCAACCCAAGATCTTTTCGAATTATTCGCTGCACTGATGAACGTGAAATCCCGGTTTCTTTCGCAACTTCACGTTCACTTTTACTTGTTCCCGGTTGTTCCTCTTGACTTAAAACGATTTCATTTACTTTTTCAATGTTTTCTGGCGTTGTAATACTATTTGATCGACCACTTCCCGACGCCGTTGACTGCTGCCGGTTTCTTTAAGTTTTTGTAAAAAAATGTGCCACAGTTCTTTTTTTCCAATTTCTATTTGGAAATTCGTAAAGGATTCTGTTTAATGAATATCCTTTTTCTTCACGTAGTGCTTGTATAATGTTCTTATCAGATTCTCTCAATCCCATCTTGAAGGGTCTGGAATAGAAAAATTTCATTTAAAATTAGGATCAAGGAATAAATATAAATGCGCAACTTTTTTTTGTATATTTTTTTTTGGAAGCCAATTTTGGGCATTATATTGGCTTATATCCATCAAGTCATAGAATAAGTATTTAAAGAAAAAAGATTTATCTTTCATTTGGTTGTTTTTTTAAATCCCTAGCTGCAATGGTTATTGAGATATCACTTCTCAAAATTGGCGCCATTTTTTTTGGGCCACCCTGTATATATTATATATATATATATATATATATATATATAAGCTCGAAGTGACATGACTGTACCTTTGATTAAAAACAGGTATATCTGTGTCGCCTTGAGGAGGAAACAAACTAATGGTGCATCTTACTCCTGAAGAATCATGCGCCGGGATTGATAATAACTTGAAGTGTATGCAATACAAGCTGATAAAACTAACATAAACAATGGATTTGGATATTCTTTGAATTATGAGAACACCGAGCATAGTTCCTTTTAGCGGTGATACACTACGTTTGGAAGCCTCGTCAGCATGTTGAATCCCTACTTACCTGGCAATGCAACTGTGAAATGGGTGTACGGGCGGTATGGGTGTATGGGCGGTGTTCTGCGTAAAACATGAGACTTTTCAATTGGTTTCCTTTTTAAGCTATGATTACGACCGTTCTAAACGTTAATTATTAATGATAATGATGCTAATGATAATGATGCTAATGATAATGATAAGCTTTATTGGCAGAATATACTATATAGAGAAGATGGGCGACAAGCTTGACCTTCGTGAAATGAGGAATCATCGCGCGGAACATTTGAAAGGTTGAAAGGTTTAAATTAAAAATTAAATTAAATTAAAAAATTAAAAATTCTCTATGCCTCACCTTTCTCCATTCCAATCTTGTTCCTCGTTATCTTCTCTCTACACACCAATTACAGTTAAGAGCAATGATTTTATTCCTGTACAAAGGCAAAAATTCTACATAATGTCAAGGTATTTAATATTATACACGGACTACATATATATCCCTACAATAAAGATAGTTTGCAAAATTCTAGCTCACATATAATTGGAGACTATATATATCGAGAGAGAGAGAGAGAGAGAGAGAGAGAGAGAGGAGAGAGAGAGAGAGAGAGATAGAGTATAAAGAACTAATAGAATTTATAACTAAATTTTGATGCCCAAAATTTGAACAGGGGTACACATTTAATGGGTATCTTTTATAGTGAAGTTCAAAGTATAACTTGAAGTAATACAAGGAAAGAAACTGTCTACATAAAAATAAGATGAAAACGAAAACAAAAAAATACTTTGAAAGAACGGCAAAAATTATGTGATTTATGCGGACGAAGGTGGGTGAAGGGGGACAGAATTTAAGAGAAAACGTAGTATGAAAATGGATTTGGGGAAACCCTGATAATGAATCAAAAATCTCTTCTTTTTTTTTATATAAAAGGTAAAATTTTAGGTCATACGTTAAAGACGATATTTGAAGTATTAGCTATAAGTCAATAGAACAGGAATAATGAATGCCTCTCTCTCTCTCTCCTCTCTCCTCTCTCTCTCTCTCTCTCTCTCTCTGTATATATACGTGTATATATGTTATTTTTTCATTTCTTTCCACATTATTTTTTCGATTTGTAGACTCGATCCAAGACCTCATTAGTTATGGTAATGAAGTACAATTTAACCATTTTTGTTCTGGTGGAAATTTACATTTTATGAATTTAAACCTTTACTTTATTAACTTCAGTTAAATATGCTCTCTCTCTCTCTCTCTCTCTCTCTCTCTCTCTCTCTCTCTCTCTCTCTCTCTCACACACACACACACAAACTAAAAAATCAGGGCCATTTTGAGTTAAATTGCAGATGGAAGAGAAGTTTGGGGCTGTTAGCTTTGTCATCCTGTCTCTTACCTCCGTTTTCGTTTGTAGGTCGTTCAAGAAAGGACTGACTATTTTTTACTTTTTAATAACAATTTCTGTATGTGATTACAATAACCATTTTTTATGCAAATGAAATATGGCCAACCCTTTGGAATTTTTTTTAATGAAAGAAGTATAATTTGATTCAAATTTACTATGAAATTCTAAGCCATTCTTGGTAAAATATCTTCTGCAGTTATATTTGTTACAACTGTGATTTCATTTTGAAGCCGACCAATTGTTCTTGGATTATTTTTGTAGACTTTGCCCTATAAATAACCTCACAGAAAATAATAACAATACTCTTTAAGGAATGGATATTGACTTCAGTGTCACTTTACTCCAAGGTTGGCAAAAATCTGGGTTTTTCACCAAAAACCCAAAGCCCATGGGTTTATGGGTGGGTTTTGGGTTTTTTTGGGTTTCATAATTTAAATTAAAGTTATAGCTATGATTTTTAGAATTTATATATTTTGTTTCAGTTTTAAGGTCACTTTCAACTGAAGAAGATAGCAGTGTGCTGTTGAAACGTATTGTGTTTTCATTTAACATAAAGTGTGGCTTTTGTTCTATTTTGAATCAACACGGTAGTGTGTTTTTCTGAATTTTTATTGCAATTTGTTTACAGGCCTAGACAGTAGACATTATTCTTATTTTTGAACATCTTTTTTCAGAGATCAGTTTTAGTTAATTAATATCTACTTAATAATGTCTAAAGTTAGACCTGCACATACTGGTGGCAGACTTAAAGCTGCTAAATGGGATGAAGTAAAAATGTTGAGTGACCAACCAAATAGAGTTGTGCAAATACTGCAGATGTGTATTTTCGAAAAAAATAGAATGAGTGAAACATCACTTAAATCGATGCAATAAAAAATGGGTACAGGCTTGTGAAGATGAAACAGATGAGCTTACAAATACAGCTACATCAGCAACTTTCCTCCTACACATAGACATGGCAGTTTTGAGAGTAAACCCTCTTCAAGCAAATCATATGAAAGCCTGGTTTATGATGCACTACAATTCACAGTAGTGAGACTTCATTCACTTCAACCACTTCTGAATCTTCCATACCATTTTTCATTCTACTCCAGCCAAGAAAACGCAAGGTCAGATAATGCCATATGTGGTTAGACCAAATGTAGATCAAAAAGAACAATTAGATTTGCAAATGGCCAGATTTTTCTTTTCAGTAAATATTCCATTTGTAGTTGTAGAGAATAAAGAATTTATTAAATGGGTCCAAAATTTAAGACCAGGCTATTCATTCGTAAATGCGAGTATAGTAATGTCTAATTAAGAATTTTAATAATGTTTGTTAAATAAAGATGATAATATAATGTTTGATTAATGAAGAAGATAATAATATTTAATATGTAAAAATTAAGATAAATGATGGTTTGTTTATTAAAATTATTAAATACGAATGGGCAACACAAGGAGTCGGTCCGCGAATGCTGGGTTTCTAAAAATACCCTCCAGTCACCCGGGCGGCGTCCCTCTGTGTAGGAAGTAATTGTGTGAAATTAAAATAGGATTTCGGATCTCTCCGATTAAAATGTTTACGTAAATTTTACCCCTCGCATTCCCCCGTTTAACTAAAATGCATTTCGGCATAAATAAAAGTATTAAAAAGTGTAATCTGAGTGTAATTAACCCCTTCCCCCTTTGCATTAGTCTAACGGTTTCCGAGAACGACCACGCCACTGTTCGCTCGGCCAACGGCTACCATATTTATAAAGTATAGCGAAAAGAGTGTAAAGATAAATGGAAGAGAGAGTAAAGTAAACAATTATACAAATGAAGGAAGGGGAATCGCGACATTCTGGTGGCAGCTAACCTTATTAAATTGTTATCAATTTAATAATACGAACCCATGCACTCCGTTCATAAAATAGGCTTATGCAATATTTTTTTTCGTGTCTTTTAATAGAAATTGAAAATTTGTGCGTGTCTTCTTTCGATTAATCACGATCGTTTTTCACGTTCTCCGTATAAAGAAAATTAGTAGATATTCTGTTTCGCTACCCGTTTTAGAGTATTTATAAAATTAAGCAAAATTTTGATTTCCTTTTCTTCAAAATTCATTGTAAATGGAATTTAAAATGGCGTCTCACTTTCAAAACCCTAAGCGTCGCTTCGAAATTTTGCCGGCCCCAAATTTTTTTTTTTTTCTCTTTTCGTTAAAATCCCATATTTTCAAACCGACTCTTATCGAATCCGACTCAAAATCTTTCTTAGTCATCTGCTCGAGACCGTTATAATGTAGAGTCAAAAATTTGCGCGAGTCGTAGTCCTTTAGATTTCGTTCGTTCGATCGGAGAGAAAATATTTCAAAATTGATCGTGCTGTCCGGGTGGTTCATTTTCTTTCCTTTTCGTCTCTCCCACTGTTATTTCTCTCTCAGCTTACCTTTTTGTGTTTAGTTTTTTTTTGGTGTTTACATTTTCTGAATTAGCAATTATTGTGATGAAAATAATAATAATAATGATTAAGAAATAAGATACACTTAATTTCTACGAATTCAATTATTTTAGTGTTTAAATACATTGTGCTAGACGATTTGTACACGGTAGGGGTTAAAATAGTTGGCGTGTATTAACGCATTTTTAGGTAATATATATATATATATATATATATATATATATTAGAGCATTTTAAGAGATTCAATGAACATGTAACAAAATTTTCCAGAATTTACTGGTAGAGTGTTGAGATTATTCTTTGACTAGATAATTGGCTTTTATAATTTTAAGTGTCGATAATTTTAAATATCGCGGTTATTTGATTGTTTATTAAGGTAGATTTAGTTTTGCGGGCTTTTGGGGCGAGGTCGAAAGTTCAAATGCTATATTAACAATGTTCATTACAAATAATTACCATCACCAAATCACCACACTCGCCCCGATTGCACGACACATTAATAACATCCAATGTGTATACTTTTAAGTTCGCTTCGCTTTATAAATTAAGGTTATTTTAAGGGACAGTCGAAAAATAATCTTAAACATACTAATTCATACTGGGTTAATTCGGAAGCTGTCAGATTATATGCTTGCCGTATAGGATTGTGTAAATTAAGCTAAATTGATTTAATTGAAATAGAGAAATTGTGTCGTAAAATTTTCGATAAATTCATTTGTTTTTTTTATTGTTTTTTTATATAATCATTAATTATATACTTGTATATTAACTTATACTTATATATTGATTATATATATAATTATATACATTTATATACTCATTAAATTTTGTAGGTGGGCTGTTTTTGTTGTCTATCTTTTTTTTCTCTCTCTTTTTCATTTTCAAGACAATTCCGACTCATATTTTGTATTAAATTATAGTACCTTTTAAATTATTATAAATATTTGCTTAGATAGTTACTTAACAAAATTTTAATTGATTCAACATAAATAATCATGGAATTTCCCTTAATAAGCACAAATGTTACAATGGTTAAAATTTTATTCTCAATTTAGATTTTATTGCAATAAGGGGTGTTTTGGGTTGACATTTTAATTTGGGTATAAATAATGAAAAAATTTTTTATGTTCGCGCGTTTGCATAGAAAATATTACAAAATTATGTCAGGATGTAATGCAGCTTCATTCGGTTAGGAATATTTTTATAGAGGCTCGCAGTATACAATGATTGGTTTTAAAATTTTTTGTTTACATAGTAGGTTGAGTGTAATTTTGAGTTCATATTGTCTGTTCTCGTCTAAAATAACGATGTAAATTTGTAGTTTCACTTGGAAACGATAAATTGTTGGGATTTTTGTAATTTACAAACCATACTGGGTTGTGTTGAAGGAGAGAGTTGTCTCTCAGATGTAAATTGTGAATTGCGAGTTTGCTTCCTATGAAATTTAGCTTTTCAAGTTGGAATTAATGTATTAAATTAATTTTCGACAGTAATATTTAAATTTTTTTTATTTAATAACTGTTTTGGAAAATTATTATTGTTTAAAACTTCATTCTGGTTTACTAACGCAGTTAAAACATTGGCTCGAGTGTTCACCCGGAGATGGAGTCTTTTAGATGGCCAAACGTTTCTGGTATTTATGTGTGCTCCCCCGTAAGTGTAAGAGGGTTTGTGATTTTCAGAGAATTGATGACATGAAGTTTCTGGGTTTCATTTTTGTCTTTTGTATTTTGAATGTATCGATGTAATTTCTGAAGGTAGTTTGAATAATAATATTGGTTAAATTATAAAAACAGTTACTATGTATGGGCGCTTTTATATTTATACTGTACAATTTTGTTTCGTGCGTTTTATGACTTTTTTTTTATCTTCGATGTAACTGCCATAAGTGACCTTATTGGTAGTTAGGCTGTAATTAAAATTTTGTGAATTCTGTAAAATTTTTAATAGTTTTTTCCGTGAATTTGGCAAGAGCAAATTTATAGTTATTGTTTCGAAGTGAACCGTCGAGAAAATTCGGTAAATTAAATATGAAATGATAATCAGGAGCAGTATAAATCGTTTCGAATAACTTTTCTTTTCAAAATTTCAAGAGGCTCGATTTGGAGGTAACTAAGTTGGATCCGAATTCCATTTATTGAGTTTAGTCGACCCGATAGGTGATCGATCACCAATGAGAGAGAGAAGAGATGAGTAGAGATGAGAAGAGAAGAGAAACTGAAATGCGCAGGGACTTGGCGTAGGACAGTTTCGGAAGAGAAGAGAACAGAAACCGAATGTGCAGAGATTTGGCACAGGACAGTTTCGATGGTCTACTGGTATTTTTCGGGCAGTAGCTGGTCACGCTGCTCGATGCTTCGCTAAATATGTGTTTTAGCACGCGGTAGGCAAGCCACGAGAGCTTGAACGGGTGTCTAAGGCTGTACTGTCCATACAGACATAAAGTGGGTTCGTTTCGAAACGGCCTATGGCGAAGTGATCGTTTGATTATTGCCAGTAGAGAGTCTCTCAGCAGGACGTAGGAAGAGCAGCGTTCACCGACAAAAGTTGAGATGAGACAGAGGAGTTGATTCGTCGACTTCTAGAATTGCAAATTTCGTCCAATTCCAGTGCGTGGTCCCGCTTTCAAATATCTCCCCCCCCCTGATCCTTTTAGAATTGGACGTCTCTCTTGTTTTTTTTTCTTTCGCCATTTGGAGAGAGAGCGGAACCAACCTAAAGCGTGCTGACCTGTTGCATGTTGATGCAATCCCTTGCATTCTAGCGAAGTGAGCAGGAGGCTGCGATTGAAAACTGAAGAAGTCCGTTGTCAGCGTGCGGATTGCGATCTAAACAACGTCCGGCTATGAATGTACTGATTATTATGAAATTAAATTATAAGTGAAAGGGTGCGATTATTGCCCATATTTGTGTTGTTTCGTGAAATAGTATGTGCGCTCTGGTCAGTATTTTATATAAACGTCTCTTATTTTTCTAGGTTGCCCTGATAGTAACTATGTAACTGTATAAATAATTGTTTCGAATGTAAAGCGATCTTTGATGAGGAATCGCTGGAATAGATTGTGAACTTGAAATTTGTGTAACTAATGTTAAGAAAATGGTCCGTTATTTTTGGCACGTTATAGATTTATTACAGGTTGTTATTTGATTACACTGGTCAACAACAATTTTGTCACAAGGGTTTTGATGGGTGTTCTAAGTGTACTTTTTCATGCTGAATCTAAATATGAAATCAGATTTTTTCTATCAGGCTTAGTTTACTTGTGACGCTATGTTCATTTTTTCCTCATTTAGCATGATCACCGGATAAAAAAATAATAACATATTATATATAATTAAGTATATAACAATATTATAATATAAAACATTATAAAAATAATAAATATAATAATATATTATATTAATTAATATAACTATAATAAAATATATTAATATTAATATATATGTTGTATTAATTTTTCTGTAAAATTAGTACAATTTATTCCTTTGGGGAGAAAGTTCTGATAATGCTGGCAGGATAAATTTGGTCGGAGCAACAGACTGTGCAGGTTGAAACGTTTGTACCTGTTCAGACATGAGCCTAGTTTCTGTGTGTAGAGCAGCTCCAAGTCAGTCTGCTTGTAAATGTCACAGTGTTAACAGCTAGTGTCTGTTGCTTCTTGTTAATTTTACACCAGTGTTGTATTCATATAGATGTTTTGTAATGCCGCGGAACTGTCTGAATCATCCTAATTCCTTTTGTTATGTATGTGGTGATCTAACTTTAAAATCCCAGAAACGTAACTTTACACCATTAGTAAAAAAATGCTATGAACTTTATTTCGGATGTAAAGTAGGCGATCAGGACAAGAGTTGGGCCCCTCACATTTGTTGTGTGACATGTGTAAGACTACTTACAGGATGGCTAAACGGTTCACGTCACATGCCATTTGCTATTCCAATGATTTAGAGGGAACCCAAAGATCACACAACAGACTGCTATTTCTGCCTGGTAAATACAAAGGGGATCACTTCAAAAACAAAGAGCCTTATGAAATACCCTAATCTACCGTCTGCAATGAGATCAGTTCCCCACAGTGCTCAACTTCCAGTACCAAATCCTCCTGAACATGTAAGTTTAAGTGATGAGGAATCAAACGTAGCTGTAGCATATCACGAGGAAAAAGATGAAGACATTTCTGATCCAACATTCCAGG
The DNA here is from genome assembly GCA_023014485.1 of Bathynomus jamesi. Classification (NCBI taxonomy): domain Eukaryota; kingdom Metazoa; phylum Arthropoda; class Malacostraca; order Isopoda; family Cirolanidae; genus Bathynomus; species Bathynomus jamesi. The sequence goes on from JAJOZX010000537.1 coordinate 413,918, forward strand.
CTACCTGTTCCTCCAATGAACCACATTTACTGTCACAAGGGGATCTAAATGACCTAGTTCGTGATTTGAAATTATCTAAGAAGCAGGCTGAACTTTTAAGTTCAAGATTAAAGGGTTGGAATCTACTGCAACGTGACACTAAAGTTTGTTTTTTCCGCAGCCGCCATGATGAATTCAAAGAATGGTTCTCCCATGAAGATGGACTTGTGTTTTGTAAAGATGTTAATTCAGTCATGGGGGCTCTTGGTCATGAACATAACGTGGATGAGTGGCGATTGTTCATTGACTCCTCAAAAGTCAGCTTGAAAGCAGTCCTTCTTCACAACGGAAATAAATTTCCTTCTGTACCTATTGCACATGCTGCAAACATGAAAGAGTCATACGACAACATGAAGTTGCTTTTAGAAAAGTTTCAGTATCAGAAATATAAGTGGAATATCTGTGGAGATCTGAAGGTCATTGCACTTTTGCTAGGGTTGCAGCTAGGTTACACCAAGTACTGTTGTTTTTTATGTGAGTGGGACAGTAGGGACAAGCAAAACCACTACGTTAAGAAGGATTGGCCAAAACGCACCTCACTTGTTCCAGGCAAGAAAAATGTTGTGAATAGTTCACTTGTTGACCCTGAGAAAGTGTACCTTCCTCCTTTGCATATCAAGCTTGGACTTATGAAAAACTTTGTTAAAGCGATGGATAAAGCGCAAACAGGATTCACATACTTGAGAAATAAGTTTTCCCGGATCAGTGATGCCAAGATTAAAGAAAGCATTTCTGTAGGCCCTCAGATCAGAGAATTGTTAAGAGATGAGAGATTTGAAGGAGAGTTGAATGAAGTTGAGAAAGCTGCGTGGCAGAGTTTCAAAAGTGTCTGCACAAATTTTTTGGGAAATCACAAGGCCGAAAACTACCCTGAAATAGTAGGAGATCTTCTTAAGTCTTACCAAGCAATGGGGTGCAGTATGTCATTAAAGGTTCATTTCTTGGACTCTCACTTGGACTTTTTTCCGGAAAACCTGGGTGCGGTAAGCGACGAACATGGTGAGCGTTTTCATCAGGATATTTCTGCCATGGAAAACTGTTACCAAGGCAAATTGAGCCCCAGTATGCTGGCTGACTATTGCTGGACTCTTAAGAGAGACATGCCTGAGGCAAAGCACAGCAGAAAATCAAAACAAGCTACTTTTTAAACTACAGGTATGTCTTTTCGATCATATTTTAATAAGTATGTAACTATATGGGTTTTTAAAAATTAAATTGCATGTCACACAAAAACCAGACCTGATAGAGAAATTTTACAAACTTATTTGGATTCAGCACAGAAAATACTATAAGAATAAGGTATTTTCATTCTTGGGACACGAAAAAAAATTTTTTTGGTTGCCCAGTGATATTAACGTGGAACCACTAGTGATCTCACATTTTTAACCACTTCCTTTATGGAGTAACATTTTTTCTCTAAATTTCTCTAAATTTTTTCTCTTAAATTGAGCAACTTTGTTCTTACACAAACTACAGTCAGTTTTTGATACATATTCAATAACAATAAGAGTCTCCTAAAACGTGGACTTTCAGACTTTCAGATAAAAACTGAAACTGGAAGGAAAATCGAATTCATTTTACCTTTGTTTTTCTTTTTCTTCTCTTTAGTGATACTGGAAACTAATTCTGTTGAAACCACAGATAGACTTAATCACAGGTACCACAGAATAAATATTTTTGTAATTCATGGGAGTTACACTCTCCCTACTATTCGGTGTCTTTGTATTTTATATTAATATTTAGGCATTATATTGTACTACATAGTACATGGCTGTAATTCTTCCCTTAAAAAAGTAACCAAGCATGTGTGGGGGTTATTGGTTAAGTGCATGAAATTGTGGCTATGAAAATGATATTCTTTCGATGTCTTGATGTCCATATTAATTTGCTTTTATATATGTTTACTATATTTCGTTATATGTAAGACGTTCAAGAAAAAGGAGACTCTGATAACAATCTAGACCCGCACCCTGGCAACACAAAGGGTTTAGATTATTTTGAGAATTACATTATTCATTCAGTATTCCCCCCTCCAGAGTTCACTCGGGACTCTCGCCCAAACAGAAGTCTCACGCTAGTGACGCAAATCACTCACGTTAGTGACATAATCACCTCGCGCGGGTGACGCGGCTGGATTTCCGTTCCTTCTAATATAAAAGAAGGAGCTCAGCGCCCTAAGATTCAGATTCCGGCACGCGACGGTTATTTACCGATCTTCGAATAGGGGAAGGAAAGCCCAATCCGTATAGCATTAAGATTAGATTCGAATAAGCCAGCCAAGTTAGCCGCGAGTCTCCGGATTAAAGCAGAGAAAGTGATCCGCACAGGACTCAGACGGTATTAAGAGGTCTTGATCTTAATTAGACGGCGGTAAGAAGTCCGTGTTTATCGACTCTGAGAAACTTAGTCTATAAAACTAGAATTAAGGACCTTATAAATTCAAAGTCGTCACAAACGACTTAGTATTTGCTTAAATTGATTTCAACATTGAAAGCACTGTAAATTCAAGTAAAGTACAATATCTGCCGACGAGTTCCCTTGTCCCTAACGAGCCCTTAATTATCGCACTCTACTGAACACGCCTTTACGTCTTCAGGTAATCATCATCGAGAGTACGATCTGTTATACAGAAGAGTATAACTATATATATATATATATATATATATATATATATATATATATATATATATATATATATATATTCGTATTTAAAATGGGTTTTCCGTTTGTAATTTACTTGACTAATTGTACTAATTGTATTTCATCCTGTTTAAAAAGTTTTGTGTGGGCCAAAGTAGATTTTGGTGAGGACGTTAAAAGCAATTTTTAAAAACAATTTGTAGCCCATCACGAAGATTATTTTCTGTTATTTCTGTTCTTTCATGACACCCTCGAAACATCAACTACGTTAATGACACTGAAAATGAATTAGAAAATAATAACTTTGAGCGGTACTCGAGAAGTTATCTATTTCCGATCGAATATAATGTTGAGGGAGCTACAGGAAGTCTAGTCAGAATGGAATATTGATTATTAATAATTCATTTTAATGGCTTTTTTTTTTCCTAAGTTTATGGAGTTACACATATATTGTACGTCCATAACTTGCATGCCTATTTTCGATATTTCTAAGCGTTATACAGTGGCGCCTATAAGTATTCGTATAGAGGAATATTTCAGTTATATTCGGCCTTCTCTTTTGTACCATTCATAGAATAGTTATGAAAAGTTTAGTGTTCGTTTCGAAAAATTTAACAAATAAAAAAATTAGTTCAACTCCAACATATAATATAAAACATCAAAGAATTTGAGGAAAATAAAAAAGTTAAAATTAAAAACTTTTCGTACATTTATTTACCAAATTATTTAATACTTTGTGTGTGTGTGTCCACCTTACGTTTAAAGAATTAAAATTTTTATCAGTAGTTGGTTATTTATTGATTAAAGACTATTGGCACTTTTGAATTCTACAATTTTTTTCTTTGAATTTTCATAGAAGACGATAACTGTACAAGCCATAAGTAAAGAATAGGTCATCATAGTAAAGAGCTGTCTACAGATCTTAAGATATCTGTTATTACTACTCTCACACACGAGTCTGGAAAGAGTTATAGAAAGATAGAAGAACTTCGAATTTCATTTACGACAGTTGCTGCAATTATAAAGAAATGGAAAGGCTTCTTTGGAGCAATCAAAACTCTGTCAAAGTGTGAATGACCTTGCAAGTTTTCAGAACGCACACCGAGACGGATTGAAAGGATGCCTGTTGCAAATAAACAAGTCACTACACGTGATATTTACCAAACATTAAAATTGTCTGAGATCGATGTCCATCCCTCTACTGTACGTCGTACATTGAGAAGAATGGTCTGCATGGAAGAGTTGCACGAAGAAAACCTCTCCTTCGAAAAGCGCACAAAGAAACGCATTTAAATACGCATTAGTCTAACGGTTTCCGAGAACGACCACGCCACTGTTCGCTCGGCCAACGGCTACCATATTTATAAAGTATAGCGAAAAGAGTGTAACGATAACTGGAAGAGAGAGTAAAGTAAACAATTATACAAATGAAGGAAGGGGAATCACTATAATAAGCATTCATAAGAATTCATAAGAATTCATAAGCATTTAAGATCAAGTAATACTTGTGAATAATATATATACACACACACACCTTTATTTTAGCATTCATTAATTTTACTGTACTTTATTTGTGTCTGTAGTCTGGACACCATTTAAAAGGCCAATAAAACTTTTCAATTTTTCATAATCTTTATTTACACATTGCATAATTTAAGAATTGTTTTATAAATCAGCTTCCTTGAAATAATCAACATGCCAAAGCATTCTAATTAGCTACAATTGAACAATGTAGCAATCAGAAAAATTTAAATTATTTTAAAATAAACATCTCAGACCAAAAACACAAAAACCCACTGAAAATTCCAGTGGGTTTTGGGTTGGATTTTTGGGTTGGGTTTTTGGGTTTGGGTTTTTGGGTGCCAACCCTGCTTTATTCCAGTAGGATGGTGCTCGTCCGCATATATCCAATAATGTGTTGAACTTATTGAACACGCATTTCGAAGATAGGGTAATTTCTAAACGTTTCGCAGGAAGATTTGATTAGGCTAGCCTTGGCCGCATCTACCCTCCCCCCCCCAGACTTTAATATTGGGGACTATTTTGGGGGGGGGGGGTATTTGAAGGACAAAATCTACAGGAATAATCGAAGGGCAGTTGATCAGCTATAAAATTAGATCAGAGTTGTAACAAATGAAAATAAGAATATTTTAGCACGAAGTGTTCAGAATTTCAAAGCATGTCTGAATCAAATTATTGAAGTCATTCGTGAACATACTAAAAATGTTTTTCATTAAGAAAAAAAATCCAAAATGCATATTTTATTTGTATAAAAAATGGTTACTGTAACTCATGCAGAAAAGTTATTAAAAATTAAAAATAGTAGGTTTTTCCTTGAATGCCTTGTGTGTATATATATACACACATACAATATTTTACAGTTGTAGTTATTTTACTGAGGCTATAAACATTAAATTTTGAAAAGAGTGGATCTGGAATTAAAATGAGAACTGTATTTCAAAACAATTTGATGAGTACCTGTGTATGGAGATTTGAAAATGATTCTCTGTTTTAGCGTATGACGTAGCGAATGGTGTTGATTTAAAGTGAACAACTAGTTCTTACTTCACATGTCATCTCGACACACGGCCTTTTCAAGTTTTTATTATATTAATTAAAATAAAGCTTTGGAAAAAGATATGGCTGGAGCGGCAGAACGTACGGTCAGATCAAGTTTGATCCAAATCCAAGCCACAGTGAGATTTAAGGGTTATGCGTGGTTTTATAGGATTATACTTGCTTTGTTTCCTTGTCGCGGTGAAACTGATTACCTCTCGCTTCGCTTCATTTTCACTTTCAGTAACGGTTCAAAATTTAGAATCCTTGATTCCGTGTTTTGATTAGAAACAATCCCTTCGGATCAATGTTTTACGTTTGCATGGCATTAATACAAAATAGCGGATTGTTAATAGTGCTCCGAGATTAAAGCAGCAAAACTAATAAAACATAATTTAACTTAACCTAATCTGACTTAACCAGACGTTAAGAGACGCTTACTGGGAATACAGTAGAGCAGCGGGTCTCAACTTTTTTCTTCTTCCGTACCCCCTTGAACTCTTTCAAGGGATTTTCTGGATTTTCGAGAGGCCTAGAGGATTTTTACTTTCTTCACGACCGTGTGACTCGTGACCGTTTGTATATAAAATTAAAAGGGTTATATTTTCAGGACCCCGTCGCGTAACTCCTAAGATTCCCTCGCGTACCCCTGTGGGTACTCGTACCCCAGGTTGAAAACCACAGCAGTAGAGTGAGTGCCATGACCGCAATGGAAACCATTTTGTTTCTTGAAATGGGAGTTTACCTACTAGAAAAATCTCGTTTGAGATTCTTAAATATTCTCATTAAAATTTAAAACAAAGTCTGAAGGTAAGAAGAGAGGCTGAAAATCTTATTTAATTAATCTAGATTTTAAACGAAACCTATAATCTTTAATGTGCCACACTTTAAAAGAAAACAACTAAAAATCAATGGATTAACTTACGCTCGTGAAACATGACACGATTATTGAAAAGAAGATTTAAGTTTGTTCTTGTAGGCATACAACTTGCTCAAAGTGTCCTTCCCTTTGAAAGATTACGTTAAGAATCTGAGCCGTGTAAATTCTGGGCTAATGTTTTTCTCTTGACGTGACGTTTAATCAACAAGTTATTTTGGGTTAGATCAAATTAGGTTAGGTTAGGTTAAGTTACTATAGGATAGGTTAAGTTAAGTTAAATTAGATTTTAGAGTGGATCGATGGAATGTTCCGTCAGTTAAATGGATATAGATCCGTAATTTCTTATCATGGTCCCCAGCGTCTTCATGGAAATGGATCAAGTTTCACGTTGAATCGCTGCCTTTGGATCTTCCATTGTCCTGGGAAATCATGAGATTTTCTCTAAAGACCTTTGTGTGTGTGTGTGTGTGTGTGTGTGTGTGTGTGTGTGTGTGTGTGTTTTGTCAGAGCATGTGATTAGAATTTACATTTTGGTTAATTTTATAATTATCAGCTATGATTTATTTACTATTCCTGCAACGAAAATTAAACATATATTTTTTTCGCTAACAAAATCTAACAAAATTTAATAAAACTATTTGCTTTCCATACAAGAAAATTCAGCTTTTAATAAAGTGCACTGGCTCTATCGTATCAATACTAAAACGTAGACCAACATAAGTTGAAAATAACTCGCAATATTTGAAAGTTTAAAAGTATCACTCGAAAGTGTTTGGAACGAAGCGCTAAAATAAATTTAATTGGTCCTTTTACTAAATAAAAGTATAAAACGAAAGCTGAAACGCAAATGAATACCAATAAATCGAACACGAAGTTTGGTAATTAGACGATATAATTATCTACAACGAAGTTTACAACGGAATAAAGTAGTTTGAAAGATAATTAAGCCATAATTGAGCTTCTATAATGTTTACACGTGTAGTGAATACTCTTATTTTAGTTTCAAGATAAATGTTAATTTTACCGTCTTGAATTTCGGAATAGTATAAATTCATTTTAAATTAGTTACCCCATTATAATTCAATTGTGAACCACATTAATACTAATTTTATGTATACTATATTATTTTATTGTATGTAAACATAATTAATTATATATCACAATTGTCAGTTAATTATTTATATTCAAATATTTATTTTAATCTAATACCATTATTTACAAACAAAAAAAAAAAAGGTTATATTTTCCACCTTTGGTACTGTCGCAGTTTCGCCTAACGGACTCAATACGGCTAGTGAGATAATCACTGGTTGGCACTTAACTAGCGGCAGTGCTTATGGCTACATCATCCAGGTTAACCTATACCGGATAGATGCGCTACGGTCCCAAGCCGTAGCTTGCCTAGGCCAACGACGACGACGACGTAAACCAACAATTGGTGACCCTGGAGCTGGATTACCCCTTTTACCCGAACGACTAGGATTAGACTGTAATGTCGTTCGTGCCCATCACCCCTTCACCCGAACGACTAGGACTAGACTGTAATGTCGTTCGTGCCCATCACCCCCTTCACCCGAACGACTAGGACCAGACTGTAACGTCGTTCGTGCCCACCACCCCCTTCACCCGAGCGACTAGGACCAGACTGTAATGTCGCTCGTGCCCTCTGCCCCTCACCCCTGCCCGTGCGCTCTGTGCCTGCGCTCGTCTCAACCTCCACTCCTTCGTTGGTAACTTGTCGTCTTGCTTGTACGTCAGCAAGCATAGGAGAAGATGCCTGACGACGCTGGTGCCATCTCCCACTTGAGCGTAAAGCTCCCCGTCTTCTGGCCGGGTGATCCATTTATTTGGTTCCACCAAGTGGAATCACAATTCAACTTGGGAAGGATCACCACTAGCAGGACGAAATACGATCATGTTTTGTCCTCTCTACCAGCGAGCATCATCTCTGAAGTCCGTGACGTCATCGTATCTACTTCCACGAGTGAGGACCCGTACAACGATCTGAAGTCTGCCATCCTGTGCCGCACCACTGTCTCCGAGCGTGAGAAACTACATCAGTTAATCTCAAAAGAAGAACTTGGAGACCGTAAGCCCACTCAAATGCTGAGGGCTATGCAGTGCGCTCTAGGCGAACGCGCACAAACCTTCGATAAGGACATCTTTAGACAGTTGTTCTTGCAGAAACTTCCTCCATCAGCTCAGCGTGTCTTGGCCACTATGGATCCTGCTACTCCAGTTGATAAACTAGCAGAAACTGCCGACAAAGTAGTGGAGATTGACACAGCTCCGGTCAACAACGTGAACACACAATCGGAACTGGAGTTGAAAGTGGAAGAGTTAAGTCAACAACTCAACCACGTTTGTTCTCTGCTACAAAATCAACGGCAAAGAAGCCATTCTCGGTCAAGATTTACGAAGAGGCATCGTTCGAGTTCCGGGAAGATCTGCTTCTACCACTCGAAATTTGGAAAGAAGGCTAGGAAGTGCATCTCCCCTTGCAATTTTTCGTCGGAAAACCCCAGCAGCGAGTCCTAATGGCGTCTAGTACTCGCACTGCCAACCTGTTATTCATAAAGGACAGGAACTCTGGTGTCAATTTCTTGGTTGATACCGGAGCGTCAGTCAGTGTATTCCCTCAAAAATCTGGTCATACGCACTCGGAATCTCCGCCTCTATACGCTGCTAACGGTTCACGCATACCCACGTACGGTACTCAGTCGCGTGAACTAAACTTGGGCCTTCACCGATCCTTCAAGTGGATTTTCATCTGTGCTCAAGTGCAGCATCCCATAATCGGCGCTGACTTCCTCCAGCATTTCAAACTCCTGGTGGATCTTGACAAGCGACGCTTATGCGACCAGGCCACACTGCTTTCTGTTCTTGCCAAACAGGTTGCCCTTCCGGACGCCTCGAACTCTGCACTTTCCCTCGTTCCCCTAATTCCATGTACCAGTGCCTTTTCCAACGATATCCAGGAATTCTTCAACCTATGCAGATGGGTGATACCATTAAGCACACCATTACCCATCACATTACAACAAAAGGTCCCCCTGTGTTTGCAAAACCCAGACGTCTTGCCCCGGACAAACTGAAAGCTGCCAAATCGGAATTCCAGCTTATGCTGGATCTTGGGATAATAAGACCTTCCAAAAGCAGTTGGTCCTCTCCCCTACACCTGGTCCAGAAGAAGTCAGGAGACTGGAGACCATGTGGGGATTACCGGTTTTTGAATTCGACAACCATCCCGGACCGATATCCGGTACCAAATGTCCAAGACTTTACTTCTCTTCTCCACGGCAAATCTATCTTCAGTAAAATAGATCTCGTTAAGGCTTTCCACCACATTCCCGTAGAGCCTTCGGATATTCCCAAGACTGCAGTTTGTACACCATTTGGGTTATTCGAATTTGTGAAGATGCCGTTCGGGCTACGGAATGCTGCGCAAACCTTTCAGAGGTTTATAGATGAGGTCACCAGAGGCTTAGACTTTGTTTATGCCTACATCGATGATTTGCTTGTGGCCAGCTCAACGGAAGAAGAACATAAGGAACATCTTTCACTCCTCTTTCAACGCTTAGAACAATATGGTGTTACTATTAATGCATCTAAGTGTGTGTTTGCACAGCCAACCTTGGAATTTCTTGGTCACACGATTTCGCAGCACGGAATTACCCCCCTTCAGGACAAGTGTGAAGTGATAAAAAATTACCCTATGCCAAGTAATCAGCGTGAGTTACGTCGGTTTCTAGGTTTGGTAAATTATTACCACAAGTTCATTAAAAACTGTGCTAGTGTTCTTGCTCCTCTACACGCTATGATCACGCACAAACGCAAGGTAACGAAATTGTTATGGTGTAGCGATAGTTTACAGGCGTTCGACAATGCCAAAAATGCTATCAATAGTGCATTGTCTCTGTCATTTCCTATCAGTGATGCCCCCCTAACTCTGACGGTCGATGCATCAGATGTTGCGATCGGTGGAGTGTTGGAACAAACCATTCACGGTCAACAAGCACCCATCGCATTTTACTCGAAAAAGCTGCAGCCAGCCCAAACGCGTTATAGTGCTTTCGGACGTGAACTTCTTGCTATTTACTTAAACGTGAAGCATTTTCAACATTTCCTTGAAGGCCGAGTTTTTGTGTTTTTACCGACCACAAACCTTTGGTCACTGTCTTCAATAAAAACAGCTGTAACCACTCTCCCAGAGTCATCAGGCAACTCGATTATATCTCGCAATTTACCACAGATATCCGCCACATCAAAGGTGTCTTGAACACTCCAGCGGATGCACTTTCAAGAATAGAGATTACTTCTGTTACCCTCAGCTCTACACTGTGGAATGCTATTGCACAGGATCAAGATAAGGATACGGAACTACAAGACCTGCTCAGAGAAGACTCCACTCACTCACTTTCCCTCAAGAAAATGAGTATGCCAGGATTGTCTGTGCCCCTCTATTGCGACGTATCAACAGCTGCTATTCGCCCTTATGTCCCTCCATGTGACAGACAAGCAGTCTTCATGGATCTTCATAAGCCCTCCCATCCTGGTATCCGTGCTTCGCAACACCTGGTTACCTCTCGCTTTGTTTGGCCCTCGATGCGGAAGGATGTCAAACATTGGACCAAAACGTGCCTTGCCTGCCAGCGTGCCAAAGTCCAAAGGCACACCAGGTCCCCCTTTGACGCATTTCCGCCCCCATCCCAGCGATTTGAAGTAATTCATGTAGACATTGTTGGCCCTCTTCCAGTGATTCAAGGCCAACGTTATCTGCTCACCTGTCTCGACCGCTTTTCCAGATGGCCTGAAGCCATCCCACTTCCTGATATCCAAGCGGACACTGTTGCAAGAGCCTTTCTTCATGGATGGGTATCAAGATTTGGATTGCCGACAAAAGTCATCACTGACCAAGGTCGCCAATTTGAGTCTTCGCTTTGGAAGAAGTTTACCAGCTTGTTGGGT